>JABFQC010002181.1:0-16829 GCA_022817085.1 Psilanteris sp. ZL-2020
GTAGTTCGTTAGATACTGGTCATCAGTACGGCATGCACTCTGAAGTGCTGTATCACCGGTTCGTGTCCTCTCTACTTCTTCTCCTTACTATCATCTATCGTGTTTTTTTTCTTCTAGTTTTAAGCTGATCTGCAGTATCTAATTACAAAATACAATCGGTATAGTTTTATTTTTTTTTTTTTTTGGATTTTTTTTTTTTTTTTTTTTTTTTTTTTTTTTTTTTTTTTTTTAATAATCATGTCAATTGCTCGTGGGTCGGCATCAAAACCCTCACGTATGCGACCGGACAATTAAAATGGTTAGCAGTGTGAATCACCAATATGACAAACTCGCGGGCGCTTAGGTGTCGCCGCGTGCAAAAATTGAATTGTTGTTCGAGCCGCGCGTCAAATCGTCATGCCGCTGGCGCGAAAACCCGATAGCGCCGGGGTGGCGCTTCGCGCGCCCGCGCTCATTCCACGGCAATTGTCGCGCCGACGCAAGTGAACTCAATCACGGTCGATGATTCATCGATACGGTTCAACGATTCTAATGCCAAAATAAAAAAATGCCCGTTGTCTTTCTCGTCGAGCGCTTCTAAGAACAGCACCGTTATTGTGCGCGGGTTTCTTCCTGTCGAGGAAATCTGTTTTTATTTTCTTTTTCCGAGCTTTGGAAATCAAACAATTAGTCCGTTGGAAATGTACGGAACAAAGAGGGGAGGAGTATCGCAAATCAACTTGACATTGTATGAAAAGTTATAAAGCGTGTCATGAAATTTCCTTTTCTTATTATTTATTTCTCAGAAAACAAAAATAATAATAATACAAAAACATTAATTTCAATGTTTTGGAACAAAATTTTAGAACAATGTCACGTAGACCGGTCATTTTTGCTTTGTTTATGTTTATATTGATTCTGTCCTTGTTAAATAAATCTTTGTATAAAATTCTAAACGCTCTGTTTGACCCGGGAGTGGGTACGCCATATGGTGCTTTCGCCCGACAGACAGAGACAACAGTATAGACTCTTTTGTTGATAAACAAGTTCGGAAAGTACGAGCCTACTCTCGGGTTGAGGAGTGAAAGGGGCAACTTTGAAGTTGGCGAAATGTTGTTACGAAATTTGGATGTCTTGATTCGTGTGCAAATTCTGTCAGAAAATTATGTTCGTTCGTAACATCGATGCAGGCTGCTTAATTAATTAAAAGTTTGACAAACGTCAACGGCCGTGAAGTATTTATAGTATCAATAAAATTAAGACAATTAATTGTTCGTGCGTATGCGTGTGTATGTGAACAACACTTAACTTATGACCCACTTGTTTAACAATATATTACCATTAATTTTCGTCACATATGCAATTAATATCGCTCGAACCTATTTTACCGTCTATATATTTATAAGTATTTAATATCATCTATCAAACGAATTGTTTCAAATTATTAAATTAATTGATTTGATTGATTATATTAGCGTTGAGAGTGAAAAACGCTCTTTCATTCCGTCATATCATTCTTGCGAGTTAAACTGTTGCACGGTTATTTTTGTGTCAATAGAGATCGTACAGTTTAGTTAGTGACAATTGTCGTTTTACTGAACTGAAAACCAATAACGTTATTTGTTTGTTTTGTTTAACGGTTAGAGAAATATAGGCGTTGCTTGCACATTGTTTACGTTTAAACGGTTTTAAATTAAATGAAAAAAGTAGCTTCGTCAGCGATTCGTTTATCCTTCATTGTGTATCGTGTTTACAAACAACAATCTTCTCAGTCATCAAAATTAGTATATCTAAGTAGTGAAAATAATTATTAATGAAAATAAATATCAAAATATTTACAAATAAAGTCGGTATACACACAGAAGGAAACTTAAAGAATTTTGTTGTTTACACGAAATGTAAACAATGAAATATTAACCGGATAAGTTTGTTTTGATTTGTTACGGCTGACTCTACCCATGTTATGTCTATTGTTAAGAAAAACCAAAGATGTTTACTTCAATACATTCTTTTGTGACATTTGTTATAAAATTCGTTTGATACGACACTTTCGTGCCACTATTTAGTGATTTTAACACGAAACCAGTCGCGTCGCTTCGACCATCCGAGCTTTACAAAGAAGCTACAACTTAAAGCGCTGCACTTGGTTATTCCATAATATCGAACTTTAACGACCTCGCAAAGCCATTTGTCGACAGCGCCGAGTTTCTGCAAATCTTACGAAACTAATAATATTTGACGTGACGAATGGCATGCGAGAGGGAGCTTAAGTCGCGAATCCAACTTAAGTCTCGAACGAGTCAGGGACAATTCGCGGTCATGAATGCGCGATATATGCGTGTATAGATGTAATATGCTTATGCGTACGCATGGTGATGCATGAAGAGTAGAGAAGCGTGTGATACGCGATACATTATTACGTAAATTGTTAGACTTCATTGCTCGCTAGTGGCGACCCTCCGTCAGTTGAATCACCTTTGCGTATGGCCTTGCTGCCGACTACACTGATTTTTGTACATGCCTACCCTGACTTCTAAAATGATCGTTCCAACATTAGTAGAATTGCTTAAAGATGAACGGATTTTCCGACGATAATGATAAGACGGCATCGTTCGAAGCGGCGAACAAATCGGTTTGTTTGTTTTGATTTGATCGCGCAAGGTCAAATGTACCGTTTTGTGTATTAAAATACCAAACAAACAACGCGACATTTTTGACGCAAAAACAGTTTACATAATTGCGACTCCGTAACAAATTTAAAATAAACTTTTGTTTTGATATTTTATCAGCGCCGAGTTTCGCGTTCAATTGACGGTTCAGCAATACGATCGATAAATAAGAAATTTTATATCGCTTTGGTATTGTGTAACGAGTAACAACGTCGCTTATTACTCCATTTTTATCAGCACATACACTTCGTCTTTCAAAATCGAATTAAACGCAGTCGGTGATTATGCACGCAAATCGTAAAGCAAATTTCTTAACAGTTAAATTGCACGGACAACAATGCAATGTTTAATTTGTTATTGAGTTGTAAAATGTAATTCTTAACAATTGTGACGCATAACGCGAGCCAATTTATACATATAAAAGCGCGGTCGTTTTGAGGCAAACGCGTACGACTGGTTCGGCTTTGATTAGATTTTCTCGAAGCAGTCGGGAATTTCGTTACAATCAATCACATTATCCAAATACGTATTAGCGCGTCATCTTCGCGTTCCTAATGTATCAAATTTAACGCACGCGATGCGTTGCCAATCCGATATATGTAACATATACGTTTCGTTCGTACGTCTGTCGTATTCAATGCGACTGCGACTGGAATCGGCATATAAGTAATTTTCTTATTCTGATAAAGCAGTGTCAAATTGCTTTATTTTTATTTCCGTTACAAATTAAAATAGCTCTTTGTAATGCAGCTCAACCAACGAAAAATTACTGTTACGTTTGTGTATAATTGCAAAATTTATGTATTTTCACGAAATCCGTTTCAGTGTGTTTCGCGAATACGAGAAAAACGGTGAATTCTAAGAAACAGAATTCGTATTCCGCAGGAGAGAAATAAAAACAATGCTAGACGAAATAAATAATAACATGACGAATCGATTCGTTTTTTCATTGTTTTGTTTATATTTCTCAAGCTAGTATTTCCAATTATTCTTCGGATGATCGATGAAATGACCATTCTCTCAAAATCAAGTCTCAAGTTGATTTACGAAAGAATTTGAACAGAACATTTTAAGCAATCCCGCATCCGCCACGCCAGCCGCTATTGTTGCCACAGTTGACCTTGCCGTTTACAAACAACAACACTTCGTCGATACAAACTAACAAAACGATAATACCAACACATTCTGTGCCATAATTTCGTCATTTATCTCGTTCGACTGCAGTTTATCTCGCCATTAAGTGCGCCTCACCTGAAATCCATCCAGCGTGCACTTTGCATATTACTTAATTAACCGTTGCTTACTTCACGCGACTCGAATATGTTTTCCCTTTGCGCGAGTTATTTATGCCATAAAATTTTGCGATAGCGACGCAGTAATTAAAGAAAATCGCTAACGAACAATTCGCATCCTTGCCCCAAGCCGAAGATTTATAGACAGTCGTTATCTGCGAGGAGAATATAGATAGGTCATTGGATTGTCGAAGCGACGAGAGTATTGTACTTTTTATAAAGGATCCGCAAGTGGAGCAAGGTGCGAAACAGACGCGAATAGGAAACGCAGCTGTTTGTTAAACAAATAGACTCATTGAGCAAGCGTTCGGCAAATTCCATTCAATTCGACGGAAGCGAAACAATTTATAAATAGCGCTCTTCACTATTCATTTATCTCGTTTATTTTATTTTATTATTTGCTCGCAATTATTGCCGCCGTTCGAATTTCGCTTCACACGCGTCGCTTCGAAAATGTCGCTCTTTTAACGGTTATGCAAACGCGCGTACGCATTGTTGAGACGAGCTTGCTCGTATACACAAATGAGTGGCTATTTGAAAACGAATTTAAAAAGAGAGAGTGAGAGAGAGACAAAAATAAAGAAAAACAGCATGACCGGAAAGTCGATAGAAACTAGGGAAGCGCTAGTGATGGATGTCGATCATGTTTAAGTAAATATTTACAAACCGGTCGCGTGAGAGTTTATAAAACGGCACTTTGTTTATCTTTGAACGTTTGAACTTGTGATTTCATAATATTATGAAAAATGTCATTGTAATAAACAGGATTGTTTAGGTCAATATAGATTTCAGTTTTACGATTCTAGTTTATTTTTTCTATTTATTCATCCTATGAATTCAAAAGAAAACTGTTATGTTTTGAGGATAATTTTGAATGTGGTTTGTTTATTTTAATGGATATCAGTAACTGAAAATTGGAAACGGCGATCTGAATTGATTCGTTTAATTATTATTTGTTTGTTAATTTTTGTATCAATAACTAGACAATCAGAAGCTTAGCGTTTACTATCGCGTGAAAAAGTGTTCTATAATAGTAAATACGACAAATGAATAGACACGCTGTAAACATTAATGTTTATTTGATTTCTCGTACGTCACACTGTTTGTACGATTGAGTTACAAATAGATAAAACGGCTATTCATGGCTGTACCTTATAATCATAGTTTTATCACTAAATTCACTTCCTCGCCGCATGACGTAATATGAACTTTTATTGTTCGTACTTTCATTCACACGCGTAAATGTATCCATCGTTGTTCTCAATTTTGTGCATATTCGATTGATTAAAAAAGAAGTAAGCTCATTGAAATTAATTCTCCATTTTTCAATTGGACACAGTATTATTAATTTACAGTGCATATAATGCTGCTAAATGCGTGAAATGATCAAACATATTTCTTATTAATCATGCACGATTAGCGTAATTATGTTGTCAAAATTAAAAACTGGCAGACGCCTTAATTCGTTTCATTTATCTAAATGAATACTGCAATTCGCTTAATTAATTTCTCTTAATTCAATTTACGTAGTAGCCGTACAATGTTGTGAAGGTTTTCAAGAGGAAAATTTTCAAAACATTAAAAGATTCCTCTATTCCGCGAAAATCGGTTTAAGAATGCATCAGTAGATAAATTTGCTTATTTTTAGAATAATTAAAGTGTATTTGTTACATCAACGATTATCTCATTAATTTACAATTACATTACATTTCCTTGTGTTTGCGTATCAATAGACCTTATCGGTTTGTTATCGATTACGTTGTTCGCTAGTCAATGTTTATTGGTAATTAATGCTACACCATGTTTTCTAAGAAAATACAACCTTCCATGAGTAAAAATTCCATGTTTTGGACGTTAAAATTGTGATTTTAATATTTGGTTCCGAGATTTGTTCTGAGTAGAGATAAAGTATAAGATTTCTGTATTATATTTTTAAAAGCAACATTTTAAAGCAGTTTTATTTGTGTATAAACAAAATTGTCGAATGGTATTCTATGAAATAGAATAATAAATTAAAAAATAAATAAATAAAAAGAAAAAAAACAGTAAGTGTAGCATTCATTATACCCAATATCATGGAAGTAAAAAAAAAATAACAAATTTTACAACTTATTTAATAGGAACATTTAAAAAATATAAAATGTAAATGCAAGCATGTAATTTTGATCATGGTGAATTAAATTAAATGATAATTAATTAAATCATTTAAATGTTATATTTTGAATTTATAGCATAATGTGAAATAAAAAATAATATAAATGATAATAATAAGACAAATAATGAAATGAAAATTATTGTAATACAAAATTATATATTGTATATAAAATTCAAATAAACATAGACTATTTTAATTTATAATCTTTTCATAATTGATGAATTAAACAATTAATAATAAATTGTACATTTTACAGGGTTCGGGGTCATATACGTTGCCCATTACATCAGATGAAAAACCCGTCTTAACAGGTGTAAAATTTGGATGGATTCAGGGTGTCTTGATGAGATGTCTCCTAAACATTTGGGGTGTTATGCTCTTTCTGCGATTATCATGGGTCGTAGCACAAACTGGCATTGGTAATTTATTACTGTACATGCATTATTCCTTTCTTTCAGTTCCACCAGTTTTATTTGACGTATATGATATATATGCAATTACATAAAATCAAACTTCTTTCTACTATTTATTTTCTTTTATTTACATTAAATTATTATATATTATATATAATAATTAATTTAACATAACTCGTATTAAAACTGAATTACTTAATTCCAATGAAATTAAATTTGAATTTGTAATTTTGTTATAATATAGATGTAAAAAAAGCAATTTAAATTATCATTTTAATCATTACAAATGTAAAATTCTTCAGTTAAAGGCAGTTGAAATTGCATTTGATCATTTGTTATGATTATATAGTGAATTTAATATTTTAATTGGTTTGTCTTTGTAATTTTAGGTCAATCTATTTTACTGATTCTCACGACAACTGTCGTAACCACAATTACATCATTGTCGATGTCAGCTATAAGTACCAATGGCTTAATCAAAGGAGGTATGCCAAAATGATTCGAAATTTCCATATATAATAATTATGTCTCAACACTCGGTTAGCAATTTAAAAGCTGTCGCCACTTGCGTATTGTCATCGACAAACGGTTGCAATTGAAACGACACGATTGTAATGTAAATGATTAAAAACAATTTAATTTAATTTTTTATAATTACGTTATTTCGTTTCAATGTGCGAATAAATTCCAACCCAGTACGCTGATAAACGAATAACTAAATCATATATAGAATTAAACACTTGATGAAACTTCGTTTAATTATGAATTAATTTTTTATTTGATTAATTACGTGAAACAGAATTTGTTGGATCGCAATTGTTTACTGTTATACTGATCAATTATAAATTTCAATTGAACAGTTATTACATGAAATGTCAATTCACTTATTTGATAAAAATTATCGTAATTGATCTCTTTCTTATAATTTTTAATTTATGATGGATTTCAGTCGTTTGTCTTTATTGTGGAAATTACTATCTCAATTTGAATAATTGATACGTACAAATTAAGGAATTTTTAAATAATAAAAAATGTTATGTCAAATAATAATGAAATCGTGTATAGTGATCTTAAAATATTCTGTACAATTTGTAAGATTAATAATTTCTATTATCTATAAAGGTGTAAGCAATTTTTTTACTTTTTTAGGTGGCACTTATTATATGATTTCAAGATCATTAGGTCCTGAATTTGGCGGATCAATAGGTTTAATATTTTCACTAGCAAACGCTGTGGCTTGTGCCATGTACGTTGTTGGTTTTTGCGAAAGTCTTGTTAATGTTCTTGATATGTACAAACTTTGTATGGTAGATTGTGGTCAAATAGACATGAGAATTATAGGTGAATATTATTTTTTGTATAAATTGTATAATTTAATTTTTATCTGTGGTATAAAGATGAATTAGTATAACTGATATTTTTTGTTCCCCAGGCGTTATTACAATTGCAGTATTACTACTTATTGTTATGATTGGCATGGAATGGGAAGCAAAAGCTCAAATCGGATTGTTGATTATTTTATTGGTAGCTATAGCTGATTTTTTGATAGGTACATTTATTGGACCAAAGAGCGACGAGGAAAAAGCTCAAGGGTTTATTGGATATAAATGTAAGTTTGCGGAAAAAAAATATATGTTTCAAAATTATATTTGAATATTTGTGGTATTTAAATTACAATCTTTTGTAATCATATTCTTTTTTGTTACAGTACAACTGTTTAAAGATAACTTTTATCCGGATTACCGTTTCAGTGAAGACCAAGAACATAACTTTTTCTCGGTTTTATCAATTTTTTTTCCAGCAGCAACAGGAATTTTAGCTGGAGCAAATATTTCCGGTGATCTCAAAGTAATTTTTATAAAATATAGTTACTAATCATTATTACACGTTATATTTTTATCATATTTAAATAAAGGAATTGTAAGAAATACAATATATAAAAATATTGAAATTGAAGAATAAAATGAATTATACAAGTTTTATTGTTAATTTGTATATATTTCAAATTATACTATATTTAGATAATTGGTCATTCACGTATTATAAAAATATTTTTTTATTCTTATATGTTTTATATTCTATGATATTCATAGTAACCAAATTATACGATGTATGCAGTTTATAAAATACTTTTGGATGACATTTTAAATATATTATTCTATTTCATAGGATCCACAAAAAGCAATCCCGAAGGGAACTTTACTTGCGATTTTGTTGACCAGTTTTTCCTACATAATAATGGCAATTTGCGTTGGTGGAACAATGATGCGAGATGCATCTGGTAATGTAACTGATTTAATCACAGTAGTCAACTCTGTTGTTGACACTGATAATTTACCTAATTTTGGGACTGCTTTCAACTGTACCGGTGGATGCAAATATGGAACACATAACAGTTTTCAAGTAAATATCCTATTTAATTAATTAATCTACAAGTATTGCTGAAAATATTACAATAATCATTTTAATCTATCTTATTCAATTAACATAGACATGAAAATTTTGAAATCGTAATACATGGTTAAATTGAAAAATCCTTATAAAAGTAATATATAAACTATATATTTCTGTTTAATAATGTTTTAAACGAATGAAGTATCTTGAAACCTTAATTATTTTAATGTCTTTATGATCATAAGTTTGTAAATAGAATAATATAAAAATTGAAAACACGATGAAGATATAATCTTACATACATGATAATATATTTGTTGATAACAATATTATGACTACAGCTATAGTAACGTGTAGTAGTGAATCGATTAATTCCATCAATGAGTGATTTTAAAAAATAAACTTTCTATAATAATTATGTAAACATATGATATTATTCGATAAGATAGAAGAATTCTTTTATTATGTTTTATTAAAATAGCCATTATATACATGTAACATTATATTCCGTTAATACAATAGTTATTTTATAATAATATTAAATTTCATTTTAGGTAATTTTGCAATTTTCGTTGCATTATTGTTATTGCACCCAATTCATTATCTCATAAACTATATATATTTTATTATTATTTAGAATACAAGCTGTTTATTGCTATTTACATACCAATAGTTACATAAAAGCTGTATAATTCTTACAATTTTCATGTTTATTCATTTTAAATTACATCAATTACAATTTGATTGTAGCTAAAGTATGTTATTATTTCATTAGCAATAAAAATGCTAATTAATGTTTTCCGTATGTTAAATTTTTTTTTATTCTGTAGAAACATAGATTATAGTTTTGTTATGGATTATAAATAACGAAATAACGATGTTAAGATTTTTAAACATTTTTTTTGCAAAGAACCGGTCGTCATTAAAGCTTCATATCTCCAGTTGCAGTTGAACGCAAACTAGTATGTTTGCAAGAAAAAAAAAAGCATTTATCACCACAATTCACAGCAAATACAAATTCCGCGCAATTTACTTTATTGACCAAACGGGCAACAGCTCCTTCGAGATATGTTAGCGCACAACGTTGTTCGTGCCAATACACCCACGTAAAGACAAAATTTATTGCCTGCATTGATTTTTGTAACCCAGTGACCTGCGACGACAAATTCAGGACGAAGATGTATTTCGATTTTTGCAATCTACAGGCAAGGTCGTACGCCCTACTACGGCCCTATAAAATGTTAACCCAATTAAATAGTATATGATAAAGCAGTCTTTAATTTTTATTGTTAATTATATTCGGCTGAGATAAATATGATTCGTTACTATTACTATTTTATTATACTAAAATAATGTTATATTTTAATTCTTAGGTCATGGAGTTGGTATCTGGTTTTGGTCCATTCATTTATGCCGGATGTTTCGCGGCAACCTTGTCAAGCGCCTTGGCGTCTTTAGTCTCGGCTCCGAAAGTTTTCCAAGCTCTTTGTGAAGATAAATTGTATCCTGGCATTGATTGGTTTAGCAGCGTGCAAAAAGGAAAGGAGCCAATTCGTGCTTACTTGCTTACTTTTGTTATAGCCGTTGGATTTATTTTAATTGGTACGATTATAAAGTTGTAATATACTGCTATAAGAATTTAAACAATTTTTAATTTCGAATTTAATAATAATTTTTGTATATATTGTGTAGAATGTTTTAAAAATATATAAGTTTAATCATAACAAGAATTTAAGATATTTGGCATTGATTGTTAATAATATTTTAATTTTGATATATATTCGCGTAAAGCATTCGATATAAGAAATTATTGTTATTAAACAGCTTTGATCCATAAAACAAAAAAATTATATTTTTAATATTATAAACTTATCTCTATAGTAATTATGTAAAAGACCGATAAAATTGAGAAATTTATATTTATAATAATCGCTTTAATGTGTGGATCAAACTATTTTTAGAATCGTAATCAAGTTTATTTTGTCTTTTGATATTTTATATTTACATTATGAATTTATTGAACACGTGTTTATAAAACAAGAATTTCTTAATTGTCCTTTCTGAAAAAAATTGTACCCGCGCTGTAAATTTGTTCATTTGTTATCTATATAACTTTATACTAATAAATGAAACAAATTTATTATAATAATATAAATGTTATTTTATTATAATTAAATTAAATATATTTTACCTAACATTTTAATAATAACTAAATAAGTCTATTTTATAGGAAAAACTGTAATTATTCAATTATATTTTTTTCAGGTTCATTAAACGCTATCGCTCCTCTGATCTCAAACTTCTTTTTAGCCGCCTACACTTTAGTTAATTTCAGTACATTTCATGCTTCTTTAGCTAAGCCGATAGGATGGAGACCTACGTTTAAGGTACGTGTTTATAAATTTACATAATTGTTTAAAATAACATATATAATATTTATAGTTATACGTCTAAACGTTTTAGAATTTTAATATCACTTTATTAAACAAAAATTATATTAATAATTAAATTTAATTTTGATTTAAATTAAATTTGATTTAATATATAATATAATTAATATTTCCAGTATTATAACATGTGGTTAAGTCTCCTTGGTGCGATTCTATGTGTCGCTGTGATGTTCTTGATCTCGTGGTGGACAGCCCTTATAACGTTATTTGTTGTTATGGCGCTTTATCTTGTTGTCTCATATAGAAAACCTGGTAAATTTTCAAATTATACCGTTTTTACATGAAGTTTTTATTGAGTTTAAACATAGTTTATCATATTGTAATGTTTTATGTAATTTTTAAATAAATAGGTATATATTCTTTATTTTAAAATATTAACTAAAACTGATTAAAAATATTATATTTTAAATGTTTTTTAGATGTTAACTGGGGATCTACAACTCAGGCTCAGACTTACAATAGTGCCTTAAATGCAGTGCAGCAATTAGATCGTGTTGAAGAACACGTAAAGAATTATCGACCACAAATACTTGTAATGAGCGGATCACCAAGTGCCAGACCATCATTTGTTGATTTTGCACACCATATTACAAAAAACCAAAGTTTATTGGTGTGCGGTCATATTGTTGAAGTAATTATTGTAGAAAGCCTATAAAATTTAATATGAAAAAGAAATGATACGTATTTTTAACAATTAATTATATATAAAAATAGTTTATTATAATCAGTATAAGTTTCAATATTTTTTGTTTAAAGTAAAACTCATTATTAATTAACTGTATTATTTTAATGTTATTTTCATTTTCAATTAAAATTTTAATTGTGTAATATCTAATACGTATTATTTTTCCTACAAATAATTAGTATATATATTGTTTTTATAACTATTACTTTTTTATAGCACTCTTTGCCTTATAAAACTAGACAAGCTATGATAACCAAAACTACATCTTGGTTAAGAGCAAACAAAATTAAAGCTTTTTACTCATTAGTGGATGGCGCTAACTTTCAAGATGGAGTTGTTTCACTTATGCAAACTTCTGGTCTAGGAAAATTACGTCCAAACATATTGCTATTAGGATATAAACAAAATTGGGCCAACTGTCCTCGAGATGAATTAGAAATGTATTTTAACGTGCTACAGTATGTATTTTTAAATAATAAAACCAATTCCAAACATAAGGAATTAATAATTTGGATATTTAATAATAATTTATATATTTTTAATTCAGCAAAGCTTTGGATATGCATGTTGCTCTGGCTTTACTACGTGTCAGTGATGGATTGGATCATGGTGCAATTATGGAAGAAACTGAAGAAAATAAAAAACTAATGACTACAACTATTCGTGGCAATCAAAGTTTCTCTCAATTAAGTCAAGGTAAAAATCCAGTAAAATATATAAATTGATTGAAATTAAAATATTATTATGCTATTTGAAATAGCATTTTAATTTTAATTTTAATTGGTTCCAATTTAAATTCGTCCAAGTATATTTCATATGTAGAATTTAAAAAACGACAGTTTCATTTGTCATTAAAAATTAGACATTTTAAATTCCATAGAGTTCCATAACTCAGGTCCGTAACGTTATGTTTAAAAAAAAAGATTATTAGTATACTTTTTTTAGCAACTTCCATATTATTTTTAAATCTACGATTACACATTTTTTCGTAAAAAAAAATTTTTTTTTGTCAAGCCAATAAATATTAGTTCTGTCGTTTTTAAATTCTTTATCTACAAGAATTTTGAATTAATCGCTAACCATTATTATAAACTCAAAATTATTATTTTTGTAATATTTTGTTGTCTTTTATATAACGTAAATTATCCTATATATTTTGTGTGCGGTTTTATCTTTATATTTTTATATTTTTGAATTACTATTATGCTTTCCAACTCATTAGTCTTAGTAGAAAAAAATTCAAATTGTTCAGCCAGTAGCAGTTCTGATGTGTCTATGCCTGGAAGTCCAACACCACGTCGTGCGCAAGTAGTAAGCGACTCGCCAAATCCATCATCTGAAGAGCGCAAAGACAAAAGTCAAAACATTGTTGGTATATCAAAGGATATCTTAAGCGCCGTTACTAAATTTCAGCGTAAACAGAAAAAAGGGACGATTGACGTTTGGTGGTTGTATGATGATGGTGGTCTTACCCTTTTACTTCCATATATTATCAGTACGCGTCGAAACTGGTCAAATAGCAAGTTACGAGTATTTGCATTGGCTAATAAACATTCAGAATTAGAATATGAACAGCGAAGGTAAATTCTGACAATAATAATATAACTTCTAAGTATACATAACTTCTTTAAGCAACATTCAACTAAAATAATTAAACATTATGTATTACAATATAGTAAATTTTGTTTAATTTCTATTCAAGAATTTCTATATCTAGTACAAATGTTACATACTAGATATAGATATACTTATTTATATTATACTTTAATACATGAATTATTTCAGCATGGCAAGTTTACTGGCGAAATTTCGTATTGATTATTCTGCACTAAAAGTAATACCAGATATTTCAAAACAAGCACAGTCTCAAACAAAAGAATTTTTTGATTCGTTGATAGCAGGATATCAAACTTCTGATGTTTGCAAAGATAGTGAAGAAGGTAGTTAATATTATTTATTTAATCAAGTTATAATTCGATATACAGCGATTTTTAATAATAAAACAATCACTTATTAAATATAATATTGTATTTAAATTAAATTATTTAAATTTTATATAAAATTAATACAATAACATTCGAAGACTTCATTTAATTATTTATAATAATATATACATTAAAATTAGTATGAATTTTATTAAATATATGTATAAATATATACATGCGCCATATTTTTTCAAATGTTTGAATCAAAATGTCCAGTTATACTGTTTTTGCATATAAATGAAAATATTATATAAATAGTTTATTAAACTGAATCTTATAAAATCATATAATATTATGTTATAATTTATATTCTATTTGATACAATTATCTGGTGTACAATATTATTATTTTTAAATAATATATTTATTACCTATTTTAGAAGTTATAAAAGAATCTGAACTTCTTGCTATGAAAGATAAAACTAATAGACATCTACGTTTAAGAGAATTACTAATTGAAAATTCTATGGAAGCCAACTTAGTTGTAATGTAAGTTTAATTAAGTTCTATGCTCTTTTCTTGACTTTAATATATAATATTATTACAAGAATATAATTAGTAAATAATAAAAACATGTATAGTGTTTATAGTATTATTTATTAAACGCAAACATATTATTTAATTTTAATTTTTAAAAATAGCAATTTGTTATTTTTTTTTATTAATCAAAATGTTTGCATATCAATAAAGTATTCATTATAATTATTATATAATTTATTTTAAATATATAATATAATAATTAACAAATTTAAATTATAGGACATTACCTATGCCAAGAAAAGGAGCTGTATCTGCACCACTTTACATGGCTTGGCTAGAAACGCTTACAAGAGACATGCCTCCGTTCTTACTAATCCGAGGAAATCACACTTCTGTTTTAACTTTCTACTCCTAAAAGTTATTTTTATATGGGTACAAAATCAATAACAATTAAAATTATTTTAAATGAGAACGGGTTCTCATTACGCACACTGCAGTAAAATATATTTTTTAATTATAAACAAAAGAAATGATAAAACAACACAGCAAAATTGTATATAAAAATTTAAATGTATTTTTTGCTTTATCCATTACTATACATGTAAAAACTGGACTTTTACATAATTGACGTATAATTTATTTATTTTTGGATTTTTTACCACTTTTTAATAATGAAATATAAGTAATTATATATTAAACGTTTCTCAACGTATGAGAATCTCAAATTTACACGTTGCCTTTACAAATAAATATATGATCGATAAGAGTGGAAATTCCACGACAGAATTTAAGATGAAATAAAATATCTAATGTCATGAAGTTAGTGTATTAATATAAATTTATTCTAAGATGATTTATAAATTAGATTATGCACAGAAGTACTAATAATTTCAATATAAAAACACAAGTATACGAATATTGTTAAGATTCAAATGTAACAATTAACATTTTAAAAAGTAATTTTTTGAAAATTAAATATATTCTATCTCTGGATTTGATTTTAGTATTAAGTTTATTTGAATATTGTTTAGAAAACAATTGGAAAAATATTAGTACATATAATAATAGTTTAGTTAATTAAAATAACTGCCATAATAAATCTTCCATTGTCGCAATATTAATATTTCAATAAAAATACACTACTTTAGTAAAAATGAATTCTATTTCATCTTCATTATTATCTGCATTGAATTATATACAAATTCAATAAATATTGAAATCAGTATTTTAATATTCAATTTCTTGTTTATAATTAAAGAAATTGAAGATTAAAAGTGCAAACAAAATAAAATAATAGAAACATATTTTCGAATTTGTTTTAATGAAATGCATCGTTTTATTTGTTCTAAAGAGAATGATCAATTTTAAGACGTTGACTAATAAATAAATGCGAATATATTTTTTGTAAGAACTATTGTACGAAGTTCGATGACATGAGGTTTTTCTCCCAGCGATGCATTGAAATTACATTGTACTTTAGCAAAGTAATGAATATTACTTAAGTAAGTTATACATTTAAGACAGTATTTTTTGAATCATTGGTCCATGCGCAAACGTTCTTGCGTTTAACGTATTGTATCAATACGTGACAGATAATAAATATATTTTAAAACTTGCGTATTTTATTGTTCCTTTCTTTCTTCTATAACTTTATTCAATATTCTAATTATTAAAACTAATAATTTAATAATTCAAGAATGTATTTACAATGTAGTGTGTAAAATTATTCACTAAAAATGGATATAGTTAAACGATCATTCTTTGTTAATACTTTATGAATATAATAAAGTTCCATATTACGTTTATATTTCTTGTTTATCTTCAGAGAATTAAAATCGTTATTTTTATGAAATCATCAATAGATATAATAAATTATCACTTGGATGCTGTCTGATAGTTAAATAAACTGACACGAGATGCCTCTTAAGGTAGTTCTCGATCGATTTTGACAGATAATGTAGATTTCGTTGTATTTTCGGTAATTTATTCAATACACAATTCGAATAATACAAAAATAAAATTACTATTTCATCTAGAACAGGAAACTGGATTTTCAATTATTATAAAAGCATATATATAATATATAAACAATATTTTTTAAAGCATTGTTTTAAAATTAAGAATTTAAAGGCATAAAATATTTATTAACAAAATCACATTTACTTAACGTCTTGCGTTTCACATTATTTAATATTTTTTTATTTATTAAGGGGGTTCTCCAAGTCTACTACAACGGTTTAGTGTTTTGTTTATTAGAATATTATAAAATTGTTTTTTATAACATATATGTCTTTACAACCATTTTTTAGTAATGGGAGATAACTTTTA
>JABFQC010002182.1:0-16822 GCA_022817085.1 Psilanteris sp. ZL-2020
ATACAACGTCATTGTGTACAATGTAACAAATATATATATAATGAATACACACATATATATATATATTATATTATTTGGTAATCTCATAATGCACAAGAACATATGTGAGTTATCAATTAAACAAAAAGCAATGTAAACTAGGTCTTGCGTTAGGTCCTCGTCGAGGAACAAAGTGACATCTTGCGGAAACGACGTCTGGCAATCACAACAGTCCCATTGCTGACGATTCCAGAGACGGGGGTCTGTGCAAACGACTCATCCAACTTAAACCATTTTACTTTTGTGTGAGTACTTTAGATCAATACATACTTTTTTAACGTATACTATTGTACTTTTTAATTTTTTTTTTTTTTGAATTTGTACCATGTTAGACCAACCTCTTGGCACCTTCTCCTGCGTCCGTCTTGCTCTTGGTAGCGCTGCTGTTACCGGCCGCGGACGATGAGGAGGATGTGGTCCCGTCTTTTCCAGTGGCACCCCCTTCAGCTCTGCTACTGCTTCCTTTTGAATCCCCTTTCTTGCTCTCTTGTAATCGCTTCCTATCTGCGCCATCTGCAGGAACAATCAAGGTTGCACAGTGGTCACTCTCGGCTTGACTTTCCCCGATAAAACTTCGGCAGCGACGACTTCTGCGACGACGATCGTTCAGCGAAACGACCCTATTGTACCCTATTTTACTTTTTTTATTTTATATGTATATATATATATTTTAGCTTTTTTTATTTGGATACGTATTTGATTTATTTTATTGACTGATTTCACCGATTTATCTATAATTTGTCGTTTCGCTCGATCAGGGTCGACGAACGAAGAAGTGACTTTGATCCCTCCTTCGGACCGAATGTTCGTTTTAAAACGTCTTTGAGCGCGCCCTCCATCGACGCTCTAGAGTAACTCTCGTAGCATTAATGTATGAATTGGCTTAGAAAATTCTAAGGGTAAACTAACTTAAAAACTAATTATTTATTTAGATTCAACACGGAATCCGATGTTTTGTCGGCAACTTGTAAGAGCAGCGTGATGATGTTGGACGGCGCTTGGCGACGGTTGTTCTTTGATCCTCGTACATCGCCACGATCTTCATACGGCATGTCCTCATTTTTTTGCGTACATTCGCGCGGTCGCGTTTCACTTCACGATTTGTTTTTTTTCGGTTGCTTGCCTCACGCGCGGCAATTTCATTTCTGTTTTACTTCTGTTTTTTATTCGAACTATTATTTTACCCAACTGATTTTTAATGCAATCTGTCTTTTACTTATGATTAAGTAAAAATAATAGAAGAGAATAAGGGAGCAACAAGAAAAAGTAGAAATAACGAAAAAAAATTATGGCGTAATTGCAGAATAACTTACCTTTCTGACGATCTTGGGTTTCACTCTGTAAAAATTAAAATTTACAGATTAATAATGTTTTTGTACAATTTTTTAGTTGCATTATTAAAATTTTGTTTTAATTGTGCACATTTTTGGTTACTTATAGTAATCGAATTTTACCTCTTCAGCAAGTAGATTCTCTTCATCTTCACCTATAGTGAGATTGATTGAATCTTCATTATCAATGCCATTTGTTTCAGCCACTGAAATCAATGGTTGTTGAGGTAGATCCTTCTCGTTATCTTTGTCTTTTTGTGCGTTTTTATTTTCATCTATTTCTATTTTTGTTTCCGTTGTTGATGGTTCCTCTGTAATTCCTTTGACACACGATTTTTCTTCACCGTTTTCTTTATTTTGTTCTTCATTCATAGGAACTTCAGCATTGCTCATTTCATCATTGTTTTCTTCATCTTTATTGTTTAAAATTTCCTACAAATTTAAGATATAATTTATTTTAACGAATAAACTTATATAATTTATTAACCACTCTTGATAAATAATTATAATATATTTATACAATAATTAAATATTGTTAATTGTGTTATAAATGTAGAATTTATTTTGTGATATACATTCTATAACTTCATATACTGATGAATTATTTCTATTCTTAATAGTAAAATGTATTATAAATATAATATAAAATATATTAAATATAAATTTAATTCATTTAATGTTAATATCATTCATATAATTAAAGCATTAAAACCTTTCCTTTAAATTTAACTTAATCTCTA
The DNA here is from genome assembly GCA_022817085.1 of Psilanteris sp. ZL-2020. Lineage (NCBI taxonomy): Eukaryota > Metazoa > Arthropoda > Insecta > Hymenoptera > Scelionidae > Psilanteris > Psilanteris sp. ZL-2020. The sequence continues at coordinate 2,111 of JABFQC010002182.1, forward strand.
ATTTCATTTTTACATAATTCCAAATATCTTCTTATTCTAAATGAATTAAAAGTCATAAACCGAAAAATTAAAAATATTATAAAAATAGGGATTTTTCATAAAGTTATCAAAGTTTTTCCCTAATTCAAAAGTAAATAATTTTTTCCAAATGTTGACTCGAAGCATAGTTCTCAATATTGTTCATATCTCAAGATTAAAATTTCATTCTATATATTAATGATATATTTACCTCGTGCATACATTCTTCATTTTGTTCTTCTACTAATACTTCCTCCTCTATAATTTCTTTCTTTATTTCAATAATTCCTTCAACTTCCATGCTTTCTTTTTGACTATCGTTATTTTCTATATGATCTTCCGTATTTTGTAATGAAATATCTAAATTAATATTATATAATTAAATACATATAATTTACTATTATGCAATAATATAGCAATATTTTATAAAATAGAAATTACTGTTATTATTCTTTTTGGGTGTGGATTTTGAAGCTATTCCAATACTTGGTACTACAAGGTATTCATCAGGATCGCCACCTTCATCACGAATAGCCTATAATATAACCTTACTTTAATATACTTTTAATAATATAAAAATTATACAATATAATAAATTAAAATTTTCAATTCTTAAAATAATTATTTATATCTTTTATCATGAAATTTATATAACAACGCATAAACTAGAAAATTATTATCAGTTACAATTATATAACAAAGTTAATTATAATAATAATTTATTTATTATATTTTTAACATTTTATTTTAATTACTCTGAATTCATAATAAAATCATTGTAACAAATTTTATTAATTTTAAATATAACCATGAATTACAAAAACTAACCATTAATATAAATAATATATACTACTTAAATAGTGTTAAAGGTGATATGATTTGATTATGCGTTTGCTACTGAGATATGCTTGATAAGAAAGAACAAAAGTAAATGTTATAATGCACACTTCAACATGCGTGACATGTATCTATCCATAGCAACCATTGATTTATGTAACATTATACCTTATCTTCTACAGTTTCTGTCGAATGTAATTGAACGTATGTAATCAGATGAAATAATTTTCTCGCATAAAATGTAAAATTGTAATTACTTTGAGTTAATTTTAATAAGGCATAAGAAATAAGAATTGTTTAATTACCGAATTTATAATTAATATAATTTTATAGTAAGAATGTTAACGATATGACAAATTATATTTGTATATAATTATACAATATATAAACAAACAACTAATTATTTCTGATATTTATTATATTTGCCATCATATTTAAGAAATTTACAACGTTCTATTAAAAAACAAAATTTGCCATGATAACACTTTTTATTTGATTTAATTTTAAAATTATTAACTAGTTCACTTTTAAAACTATGCGAAAGATAATATATATATTAATTTTTTTAAATATGTTGCATATAAATGGTATGAGACATATTTATTTCTTCAAACATATATTATTCTTAAGTATTTTGTGAACATTAGTTTTATATCTATATTTGTTTTTTAAATAATCTTAATTAATTATAAAACAATTGCATATCTGATATGTCATAAAAATATTAAATATATATTAACATTTATTTTTAGACTGAATTAATATTATAATTTTTACTATTTTTTATAAAAAATATAGTGATAAGTGTGTCAAGAATATTTGTTAAAGTTTAATGCACTATTTACTATAATATCTGTATATAAATTCATAAACAAATTTTCTTTCAAAATATTGTAACTATGTTACATATAAGCAATAACTTAAAACAAATTGATATTTTATAAGTTTTTCATAATTGAAGAAATATATGGCATTTTGCTTTGTATAATAATCTTAATGGGGTTCTTTAAGTCTAATGTAATGGAATAGTGTTTTCTTTTATTGCAGTATTAAATTTTGCTTTTTAATAAAATGCAATAATTTGACCACATTTTTTGCTGGTAGGAAATTATTTTTCTATAATAAAATAAAATATCAATTAATATTCTCAATGTAATTAGTAAATTTTATCACCTCAAAAAAAAAAATTTTTCTATTTACGTTTTTAATATTATGTTAAATTGATTTTCTTAACATTAAATAAATTCTACAGAAATGAGAAAATGTGGCTATACACGAAAAATAAAAGTATTGATTGAATAAATTAACGAAAATATAACTAAATTTGCAATATTTGTTAAAATCGCTTGAAGAATCACCTTCATATATGACTGATAAATCTATTGAGTGACATATAGCAAATATATGTTATTCAAAAAAATATTTTAATAAAGGAAGTATCTATTCACATTACAAATATATGAAAGCATATGTAAAAGTGTATGTAAGATATTACAGATTGTATATAAAATTTTATAGATTGTATGAGTATATTCGACTTGACTTAGGAACTTTATATATACACTTTTATTGCAAATTTATAAAAGTTCTTGCAAAAATTGACAGTTTGTAGGTTATCTTTACATATTAATTATTTATTTATAAATTTATAAAACTATAAAATAAGCTTTTTAATTTTAAATTAAATTTACCATGCCATTTATTAACCCTATTCTATATTTTAGTAGAAATATATATATATATATATGGGTAAGTGACAAAATACAGAAGTGGCAAAATTTATAACGTTGTCAACTATAACTATATTCATTATGAATATAGATATACATTACAGGGTTATGTAGTTTGACAGTTATGTATTTGGTCACTAACCCATATATATATATATATAGCATCCAATGGTTTTGCATACCCACCACTTTAGGACTCCCTGACTGTGGGTGTACAATATTGTTTTATACATGTTTTGAGCAAATATGACTGAGCACCATTGGATGACTTTCGTCTGTCCTCCAAACAAGCTTTTCACCCCTGACCCCAACACACCCATTTAAAAAATCTAACAAAACTAATGTACAAAATTAGGAGAGCCCCTAGTAACATAGTTTGCGGGTCTATATTTATGAGAATTAAATTTTTTGTTCAAATTATGAAAATCATTTCTTAACATTTAATATTGGCTCCTAAAATCATGTATTCAATATATAAAGATTACCTACAAACTATAAATAGTCAAATTTTGTATCTAATTTTATAAAATAAAAAATTTAACTTTTATATTTTTATAATTCATTTATTATTTATTTTTTGTTTTATTATATGTAATACAACAAGAGTACATAAAAATAAATAAGATACTTGTTGAGTGTATATACAAGCTCATAAGTCAACTCTAATCAATTTAAATTCAATTTTTAAACATTTAAAATTTGTGTTAAAGTATAAAGTGTAAAATTTTGTAAGAATTTTTATAAATAGTTATTTAATTTATTATTCACTTTTTTTTTTAAATGTATCCTAACAAGAGTATATAAAAGCTCCTAAGTTGACTCTAATATATATATCCATATAATATACCAAAATTTTAAATACAATCTGTACCTACTTATATACACTTGTAGTGTGGATATACACTATCTTTAAAAAATATTCTGATTAATCTAAATATAAATTACTTTTATATTTTATAAAACAATGGTGTACAATAGAAAGATTCCATTAATTTATAAATATTTCTTAATCTCTATATCTGAGAATTACATTCAAGTTTTGTGACTTAATATATGTAGTTTTATTTCAGTTTTAGTTCTTATGCAAACTGTGGAATATTAATAAAAGTATAAAAATAAACTCTAAAAAATATTCTTTTTTCGTTACAATTTAAAATCCTGAGTAATTTGATACATAATACTTAAATAAAATAGAATAACATTAAAATTGAACATATTAGGAGAAACAATGGAAAATCTAATTTTTACTTAAATTGTATAAGATTGATGATTATCTAATTTTATATGCCGTAATTAAAGCAAATTTAAACAAATCTCATAATCGAAGCTCCCTCTGTCGAAAAAAATCAATAATCAAGAATCTATTTTGAAGCATCAAAAGCTTCAATTTCCACGTGCATCATTGATATCTAAAGCTTCAAAGTAACAATTGTTTACAACTAATAAATAATAAATAAAAATAATAAGGTCGCAAAATCAATAGCACATAACCTTAAAAACAAATGCTTTCTATCATATATTTATATTACGCGCAATAAATATGCAATAACATTAAAGAAAACTTAATCACAATACTACATCATTATATCTGTAATAATTCATTTAAAACTACCCTAAATGTAAAATATAAACAGATGTTTTATGATATTGAAATTTGTAAGTTTTGTCATAAAAATTGATTACATACTTTGGCCAATCTCTCAAGAAGAGCAGCTTTATTTCCTGTTTTGTCGAGAAAACGACGTTCAAGCTCGGTTTTAAGGTCTATGACTCTTAACTCGTTGAGTTTTTTCCCCTCGCCGTCAGCCATTTTCGACTTCCGAAAATGTGTTCACTCTGCGACGAAACAAACGCGCCGCGGTGACCCAGTGTAGAAAGTTATCGACTGTCCTGCGACAGTTGAGATTCTAGCGTTGCCAAACAATATGAGTTTAGAATTCGCAAAGTATTAATTCTTCAAGTATTTATGCCAAATCTCACTTTCCGGCAATGTTGCAGCTTTTACGTTACTTTTTGTTACGCACACGCGTATCAATTCTATACAGAATGACGAACTACTTAATCAAAGATGGCGCAACAATCTTTAATGGCGGTTATTAATTATATTTTAATTTTGCAAATTCAATATCAGCAATAATATTTAAATATTTTTTCTTTACTAAGAAAAAATATGCATCTATTATATAATGATTTAAATTAAAATGTTTAACTATATATTTTACAATTGATAATTGAAATATTTTTAATTAAACAACTGTTATTGTTTATATTAAGTTGTAAATAATTGTTTTTTAACGTTGCTTTATAATATAATATATAATTTAATTTCATATGTTCTTACAATGAAAAATTCAATATTTATGAATCGTTTATATATTAAAGATGTTTAAATGCAGTTTTTTTAATCATATAAAATGTTAATATACGTATAGTAAATAAAATAATGCGAATATACTATTTTAAAATTGTTCACTGTGATTTATATATGATATATAATATAATATAAATTCTGATTTTTTCTAAATATAACCTCAAAACAAGTATTTACGTATTAGGTATTACGGTTTCTATCCATTCAGTTTGACAGATAATTTTCTAAAGGTGGTTTTACTGTGTAAACTGGTGTTTTTGTATACGTTTTCTTGCATTTTTGTTTTTGTAAATCATTAATTTACATTACAAAATATTTAAAATGACGAATAAAAGAATATTTGTAACTGTTGGAACAACAGAATTTGACGAATTAATTAAAACTGTTTTGGATGATGATGTTTTGAAAGTAAGATATAGATATATTTTATTTTTTTCACATATGCATTATAATTTTACACCTTGGTATTAATTTTATTTAGAAAATTTATTATTAATAATTTAAGAAAGTAAATATATTGACTATTTATTATACAAAAAATATGTCATTAATTTAATTTCTGCAGCAAATAATAGGTTATAGTAATGATTTGTCTGTTAAAACCATATTATTTGTTTAAAAAAAATATAATTTAATTTTATTAAAAAAAAAGAAAACAATACATTTTAAGAAATTTTTGTTTTATTATAAAAGTAAAAAGTATAAGGAAATGTTGATTTTAATACTGTATATAAAATATCTTTAAAATATAATATATTAAAGAATATTTTAAATCATAAATTCTATATACATTTAATTTCCTTTTTTTTATATTGCCAAAGAAAGAATTCATGTCTTTATATTTATAAATTTTAAATAAAATAAATTTGTTTTTTGGAACTATTATATTACTTATTTATATATTTATATAAATCATATAAATATATTAATTATTACAAATTTATTTGCATATTATTCAATAAAATATTACTTATGCTTTTATTATATTTGTAATTAAATAGTATTAAAAATCTGAAAAATAATTCACTCAATTAAAATGAATTTAATATAATTTTCTTAGTCATTATAAATGTAATTCATTAATAAAAGAGAATATTTTAAATATAAATATAAAACCTTAAATGTTTATATTATATAACAGTTTATGTACTTTTTATAATATAATCCAATTAAATTTTAGTTTAAAACATTTGCCACATTATATCTCAACATAATTTATTTATAATTTTTTTAATAAAATGGAAAATTGTTAAACATATAATGATATAATATATTTGCATCTATTATTTATTAACAGTATATAATGCATATGCATAACCATTTAACAAATAGCACAGAAATAAATTATAACAAAATATAAAATATTCTTATTTCACACTTTATTTCTAAAAACAATTAAACCATTCCAGGCTTTAAATAATAAAGGGTACAATGAGTTGATAATGCAGACAGGTACAAGTGAAATTATTATTGACTCTACACCAAAAAATGGGTTTAATAAAATAGAACATTTCGCAATAACCCCATCACTAGAAAGTCATATAAAATCTGCTGACTTGGTCATAAGTCATGCAGGAGCGGGTACTTGTTTAGAAGTATTGGAGGCCAAAAAACCATTAGTTGTTGTGACAAACCAAACTCTTATGAACAATCATCAAGTAGAATTAGCAGAACAATTGTTTAAAGATGGTTATTTATTGTATTGTACATGTGATACTCTATATGATCTAATTAAGAACATGGATTTGTCACAGTTAAAAACAAATTTTAATGACAAATCTAAACTTGTTGCGGAAACAATTAATGAGATTATGGGATTTTCACCATATGAAGAAAGATATAAGTAATTACACTATCTAATTATATTTTAATGATTTTTATGAAAATTAATATTGTTTGGAAAATTTAATACAATATAGATATTATAATTATTAAGATTTGTGAATATGTATAAAGCATTTTTAAATGTGTTTTTTGAATAAATTAAATAAATTTTTTCTAATCTTTCAACAATAAATTTTGTACTTTGATCACTCCTGTACCATATAAAATAGTTGATATAAGTATATATTTATAATACCTAAATATATTGTTTTTTTTTATATTTTTAGAATTTTATTGAGAAACAAAAATAAAAATAAATGTTAATTACATTAATTAATAATGTAAAGGGTGTAAACATGAAATAATTTAAGTAATACTCATATCCTCTATAAAAGACTTAATATTCATACACACTTCTTATTGTATATTGAATCTTTTTTATTGTTCCTATTTTTATATTAATAAAATATAATTGAGAAAATTATTTGTAGATGCACATTGTATATAATTGATGAAAAATACAAGTTAGAAAAAATTCTGTATATAATATAATAATTTTAAAAACAGTGAGATAAATATTAATTTTAATTTAGCTTTAAATCTCATCACATATTTTGAAAAATTGAACTATTTCAAAGTTAAAGTAATTATTATTCAGCCAAAATTTATTCTATAACAGAATTATTTCTTTACATTTTATCTACAATTATAATTCATTTTATTTTTCATGAATTATTGCTAATCCTATTAAAATATATCTTTGACATGCAACGTCACAGTTGATATCACTCAACAAGTTTCGAAACATCGACACACACAATTTATACATCATCATCATGAATTCATTATTATATAAAATACTGTTAATCATAATTAAATAGCAATTATTGTTAACATTTAAATAAATGTTTTAAAATTTGATTTTGTATAAAATCGTATATAAAAATCAGAGATTATTTATAATCTAAAAATGGATTAAAATCTCATGAGATTACATTTTACGAATCAGCATAATTATATTTTAATTAAATGTATTATATAAAAGTATAAAAAATCTTGAACTATATATCTTACAAATTAAAATTCATGGTATTTTAATAAATCTCAATAGAATGATATTCTTACAATCTAAATATAAATTGTTGAATCTGCACTATCAGGTATCCTTATGAATATCTCATTGCAACGTATTGCGTGTAAAAACGAGCTATAATTATTTTGCTTTAATTGTTGTTATTAATTCGTTTATACTCAATTCAATTAAGCTCGTTCGTCAACTTGAGATCCATTTATGTTAGTAAATAATTGTTATAACAGAGAGCCTTATGATCAGCTAGAAAGAATATTTCTTTCAGCAAATACAGTTTCAGAGAGCAATATATTATCAATTGATAATGCAATCAGAAGATCTTTTTTATGACCATATATTTAACGCGTGAGCAATATTCATTCCATGCAACATCATAACGTGCTTTACAGCGGGCGTTGTCACGTATTACACGCGTGATTAATGTTAATGTGAAATGAATTGCGCAGATATAGGGAATCACATCGGCAACCTGAATTAATAGAGCTGAAGCCCAGTGAAGAATAAGGTTACCTAAGTAATTTGGATGTCTCACATAACCCCATAAGCCTGAAACTATTAATTTTTTTCCACGGCTAGTTGAAATGCTTTGAAGATCTATAATAGGAAAAACAAATTGATCAATGTCATTAATTTTGATTATTGACTTATCTATAATAAGTTTTATATAAATAATGTTTTAAAAGTTAAAAGTATATTTTAAATATTTTAATTAAAATCATGATGTGAATGTTAATTTTATAATATAATTTAACTTTATTATTGTTTCAATAAATTGTATATATACAGATTATATACATCAAGAGGCGCGGTAGCGCCCCAACAACCCATGGTTAGTAAACTTACGTGAAATAGCAGGAGAGAATGGATTTTTTCTAAATGCATTCTTTTGGTAATTGCTGATTCGATAGATAAGATATCCAATTGTAAATGTTATTAAGGAAAAAATCGCTGCATACAAGTTCAAAGGCGTCCTACAAATTAAAAAAAAAAAATATTTAATATTATATAGGCTTTAGTATCTCTGAATGTTGAATAATGAAGCTTTAGTATCTATGAAGATTAAATAATATAAATACTTTAATTTATTTATTGAATAGAAATAATCTATAACTTATTTACATACTTGTTATAAAGTAAGAATCGAATTTGTAACGTTGTCAAGAATGGATACATCAAATATCCAACACTCAGCATATATCCAGTTCCCTCTTGTGTTATTTCAAAAGTAGTCATCCATTGCGATTCAAACACAAGAAAGTCTAATATATACACCACTTGCATTACAATTGCTAATAACAGAACTACATCAATATTATTCATGGTTAAAGGAGTGTTCTTTTCAATCATCTTAGTCACAACTGCAGCATTTATTAATAACTAAAAACACATAGTAATTGTATTATTAATTGATAAACACATTAGTAAATAAGCATTAATTAACCTTACTACTTAAATTACTTCATGTAACAAACAGAAAAATTATAAACAATTACATTATTTTTAAACTTTGTTTTATTATTGGTTACATGTATATTATATAATATTTTGTGAAGAAGGTTTCTTTGAATTTTACTTTAATTACAATGAAATGTAATTCTTTTTTAAATTTGAACGAAAACAATCATTAACATATATTTATATATTTTTTTGAATATATATTACATAAAAAGTTTGTAAAAGTAGACTTTTACTTTAAAACTTTGATAAAAATATTATTACCGATCCAATATTTGCGCATCTCATGAGCGTAGTTTTGATATCTAATGGTCCTAGTCTTGGATTAACTTCTCTCCCTTGCCAAAAATCATAAATGAAATTATTACTGATTCCATAAGTATTCAAATTTGGAATTGGAGCTTTGCGTCCTTTTAAATAAAGCGCCAGCGCCAGCAAAGTACCATAAATCCAGCCACAAATTGCTAATTGTAACATATTCTCGAGTATGAAATTTGATATTTTGTAACCCTTGTATACACTTCCAATATACGCACATAATATTACAATTGCACTTAGCAAACCTAAAATTGAATTGTCAATTAAGCACAATTTTCATGTCAATGTATTTGTAGAATAAAACTGATGTTTTAGCAAAATAAAGTTAAAGGTGATTGATTTCAAATGAAATGCAACAATGTTATACGTTAATATTTCATAAATTGAACACATACTTTTTTAAATCTATAGAAGTATAAGAATATTATAAATATTAAAAGAGTTCTTATTACCATTAACTCGGTATTGTAGTCTACCGATTTTACTTTGTTGACTGTCAACACGTTTACCAATTGGCAATATTGATAACATGACGACAGCTGCAATGAAAGCAGCGTATGCGTAAAAAACATTAGGATTGAAATAAGCTCGCAATTCCTTGGTCAATCGGAAATTAGTTGAATTACATCTATTATTTGTGCATGCAACTTGAGGTCCTAAGATCATAATTGGTAAAAATGTTACAAAAATTAAAGCACCAATCCAACCGCCCCATTCTCGTGGAGTAGTTAATAAAATCATCTCCAGTTTACGCTTTTCAGCAATTGATTCTGTGTCATCTTCTTTATCATTTGACATATACGATTCCTGCAAGTTAATGATTATAGTTGTATGATTAATGTTATACAATATATAAAATCAATAAATATAATAGGACTAAATTAAATTAAAAAGAATCTCATAGGAATGTTTTTACTTACGCTATCACGATGCATAGAAAATCTCTGTTCTTTATCATTTTTTATATATTTTCTTTCCAATGGTAAAGATGTAGCTCTATTTTCATTCTTTGGATTGGCAAGTTGTAACCTGGTTGATCGGCGAACTCCAGATGGCCTCAACTCTTTCAAACGAGAATGCAAAGGTAACAAATCGCTACCTTCCAAACTTTCAGTTGCATCAGTTGTACTGGTCTCATCTATTGAAATAATTCATATCACTATTTAATTACTTAAATAAATATAAATTGCTAATAAATAAATTAGTTTTATAATAAAACAAATTATTCTACAAAATATAAACAAAATAATTACTTATTTTATTATAATCATAATTATACCTTTTTCGGAATCAATACGTGATATTGATATTTTAGCCATTTTAGTTTCAATTACAGGCGATTTCGGTTTACGACTTCTTGCTGGAGATCGTGCCGGAGATCTCGCTGGAGACCTTGTTTTGGGTCTTCCTGGAGATTTTCGTCGTGTTTGAGATGTTTGAGAACTTCGATTTGGACTCTTTCCAGTTTTGGATCGAGAAGCGCTTCTAGACACTCTGTTATTCTAAAATTATTTTTATTCAAATATTAAAACTTCAGATAAATAAAAAAGAACAATATATTATTAAATGTAAAAATATATAATTAATCAATAATCTATAATTTATCAAAATAATCATTGTTATTAAAATAATGTTTATTATATATTTTGTATGTTAGAATTATGTTAGAGTTACATAAATAATATATTATAATAAGTTATAATTATTTATTAAATTGAATTACCTAAGTAAAGGTATACTTTATTGAAGAAACATTATTAAAATATTAAATAATATTATTATTAAATCATAATTATCTTATTCACATAAAATGTCTTTTATCTAAGTGGTATGATTGATATTTCAAATCTCTGTTTGAGTTTATTCTATATTTCTTTCTAAAAGGGGATAGAAAACATAAGTAGCCTTTCTTCGAATATTTCCCGCCACAAAAAACTCTTCCCACACTTTCCATAACTCTCACGTGTTGGATGCATGGAATTCGGATAACTCCAAAAATTTATTTTAAATTTCTCAAATGAACAATATAATTACAATTATTATTAATTTTAATGTTTCAAATTAATAAATTATATTTTTGTATATATATATTGAACACTCAGTTTATATAAGCATGCATAATTCAGAAAACCAATGAGATTCATATCATTATATTAAAGCTGCTCCAAATTCACATTATCAACTGTTGTAATGCGTTACCATTTACAAAAGTTACATAATCGGCTTGCTTTACGGAGTCTTCAATAAGTGTAAAACACAACATATATTTAAAACAAAATTATTTTAAATGAAACAAATATATGTATATAAATATTCATTCATGCATAAACAATATAATGCAAGCTTTAAAACTTAAAATTTATAAACGCAATCAAACACTAAAATAAAATTAACAAAACATAAATAAAAATTGTAAGATTTGAAAAAGAAAAATTTTAAACATTCACCTTAACATCCTTCGCAGAGATGGTATGCTCTTCGCCATCCGAAAATTTAATCCGATAATTGCTTCCCTTTGCTTCCATAATTTTACCCTTGTTGAAGTCGCGTGACTCAGGATGCTTCGCTAGAACTTCCTCCCCTTTGGCAAACATCGTTGCTACACTTGTCTCTAAAAACACGATAAACAAAACAAAAAAAATTCACAATTAATGCAATGCGTTAGAGAACTTATTCGTACAAAAAGATATCAACGAAGTACTGATTTCGATAGTAATGAGAGCTTCGTTTATATAACGAAGTTATATTTTGTTTTAATCAAAAAGAAAAAAAGGAGCAAACATTTGGATCGTGACCGAAAGCGCGCCGCGTCAGCGGTTGACGCGTAAAACTGGCGGGATAATTTGGCGGGTGGGTCAACATTACTTACGAATTATTTGAATGCCGGATGTCTCTCGTGTCCACTCGTGTTTAAGACATACAAAAAAATGATATTTACGTATGCACCGTTAGGACCACTGTTTTGCTCAGCATCATACTACACACAAGCGTTGTGACGCGCACGAGTGACGCCGTGTCATACAGGATCCGAAATAACGCGTTCTCAAACTCGCCCAACTATAACCACGCGGCACCTTGCGCGCGCACCTTCTAGCGTCGGCGTTTGAATTCCAAATGTAAACGGTCAATGTAACTTCCGGTCAAGCCGGTCAAGCCAAGCATATAAGAGCATTTATTGGATTTAACGAAATTGGTAATCGGTAAATATTCCGGATTGTTCTGAAACTCTTTTTGAGAATATTTATGATTAGAAATTCAAAAGAGAAAAAAACAATATAGAAACAAATAGAATAAAAAAATAGAATTACAACATTTTTAGGTATAATGGGTATACTATATAATTTGATTGTGTTTGTTGTATATATAATAAAGACTATAATACGTTCTTAAATATCATTGTACTGTATGCATTTTAATATTTTGAGATATACTTTCTAATTGTGAGAGTGTAAAAGTTATAAATGAATTAATTTTTGTAAATAGTATGATATAATATGACGAACATAACATTTACCCGGCATTGATTCGTTGTTTTTGTGATCTAATTACCATCAGCACTGAGTTAGTAAAAGATGGTTATATATTATAGCGTTAGATGAATAAAGATGTCTTTTTTTACCAGCAGTACCAACATAGTACCAGCAGTACTTGTAGTGAAGTAAAAAAACGTAATGGCGTGTTCGGTTTCTAGCAATATTTTGTATTAATAAAGGATAGACAATTCATCAGAAAACAAACACGCCATAACTTGTGTATTATTATATATTATATAAGTCGTGTTTTAATTATACTGAATTTACTGTCAGTAATAAAGTTATCTTCATTTAACTTGTTCATTAAAATGATATATTTCTCTCTTATATACGATTAACTATTGAAATTAACTCTGGTTTCAATAATTAGGTTATTCAAATTTTGTCAGCCCGCTTCCATGATTTCATATATATATATATCATATATATGATTTCTGTAGTGATTTGAGCTGATCTTTCAAGCGATTTCAAGCGACAGAAATTACAGATTTTGTAATATACTTTGAAATTAATTTAATCTGCAGTTATCATTCACTTCAGGTATTTTTTAACTATGGGAGAATATTATTTAACAAAACAAATATTTACGTTAATTATTTAAGTTCTCCGAACTCGTTTTTGAGATGTGATAAAAAAACGAATTTGAATAGAAAACTACGAAATTACTATGGAAATTAAATTTTTTTAAAGAAAAATATTCTCCTATTAATTATGACTAATTTGAATCAGTTACAGATAATAATTATATTATTTGATATGATAATTTGACATCACAGCACACTAACTCAGATATGTCAAATTTGAAGAACCGCTTCAATGAGATGAAAATATAATAACGAATAAAAAAGACAAAGAGAAAAGTGCTAAAAATCTATTATAGAAATACTCAAGCGTTGTAATAGAATAGCTGTCTGCAAACGGAAGCTTAAAATATTTTCACTACAATGTTTTGTATCAATGAAAACAAACGATTCAATTACAATAATGGCTTCTTCAAGAAATACTAAAATTTATTATTAATAAACGATACACTTATCTGATTTTAATTATCTGTTCTTTGTTAATACAAAATATTGTTACTTCTTGGAGATGCTTTAAGATGTTTCTTCAAGTCTAATGTAACGGAATAGTGTTTTCTTTTATTGCATTATTAAATTTTGCTTTTTAATAAAATGCCAGAATTTGCCCACATTTTTTGCTGATGGGAAATTATTTTTCTATAATAAATATAAAATTTCAATTGATATTCTCGACGTAATTAGCAAATTCGTTTTTTTATCACCTCAAAAACGAATTTTCTATTTATGTTTTTAATATTATGTTAAATTGATTTTCTTAACATTAAATAAATTCTACAGAAATGAGAAAATGTGGCTATACACGAAAAATAAATGTATTGAATAAATTGACGAAAATATAACGAAATCTGCAATATCTGTAAAAATCGATTGAAGAACCACCTTAAGTTCTTTAAGTATACATTATTAATATAAAATATTGTGTTAAATGCGGCCGACAAGGCAACATATATAACGT
>JABFQC010002183.1:0-16821 GCA_022817085.1 Psilanteris sp. ZL-2020
AAAAATATGCTTTATATTAGAATTTCAAATTTCCCGCCTCAATGATGTTTTAAATTGAAATCAAACTAAATTAGCGAAAAATACTATAGGAGGCGCATCATTCTCACAAGATAGGTTAAAATTTGGCATGCAGTATATAAAGGTTCTAACTAGATTATCATAACATAACTGTCAAGCGATTATCATAAGTTAACTGCGATAACTGTCAAGCGTTCTATGAAATATGTTAGTCTATACTTGTAATATATTGTATACATGCGTCTGCGTTATATTAATATTCTTATGTAAACATGAATATAACAACAATTTCCCTTTTATAAAAACTATGATTATATGCAAAAATTCCCTTTAGGCACCCAGCGCAGCGGACAAAAGTGGAACTATCTGTGTCTCGTGCCGAAAGTTGACACTTTCGGCACTCTATACCAGATAGTTCCACTTTCGACACGCTGCGCCGGTACGTAAAACATCGTACTAGTAATATACTATAAATATTTATCACGATGTTGAATAAATATATTGAGGTAAATAAATCATATATAACAAAATATATTTATAAAATTTATAGTATTTTCATTTTATATAATAAAATATTCAATAAAATTAAATAAAAAAAATATAATTAAAATTTTATTATATCAATATAATAAATATTATTATATAAAATATTATAAAATTTGTCATAACAATATTATATTAATCCTTAGATTATAATAATTAAACTTTGTAATATATTATAATAAAATTTATTACAAATTATTTCAAAAATTATCAGAAATAAAATTTGTAATGATACATTGTAATTTCAATGATATGTGTTCTATACAACACTTTTATAATGTAACATGTTAAAATAAATAATATTTTATAACATTTAATATATTCTAAATTTTCTCAGTGTATATCTATAAACTACTTGGATTACTTTATTTTTATTTTCAACCAAAAAGATCACGGAGTACCGAAATACGAAAGGTTTTTTTTTTCGTATTATTATTTACAAACATTGTGGTTATTATTTATATTTTTTATCCTTCAATTTATATGTCAATAAAATTTGACATTGAAAACGGAATTTCATAATAAACAGATTAAATGTTGGCACTTTGTTTTAATTCGTTTTATTATTTAAACGAAAGTGTAAATTACAATTACCAAAATTGTACTTTTAGAAACAAGATAAAAATTGCATATTACAATAAGCAGAAAAGTGTATTCATAAACAATATATAAACACAAAAAAAATTCATTTTCATTGATATACATATACAAATAAACTTCTATCTCTATAACTATAATTTTAGTTCCTTTAAATGATGACAATTCATCTAACCATGGTGATTGTGGTATTTTAATTATATCATAATTATTAAACCATGTAAAGTTTCAAACAAATTTTATCTTTCCTTTACAAAAAGTTAAATTTCAGTTTAATTTCAAGTTACTTTGATTGTATAATAATTATATGTAACAAGTTATATCACGGGCAGTTGTTTTATTTATATTATAATATAACTTATTATTATTCCATTGTCTAGAAACGTACTTCATATTATATCAAAGATATAATATGACGAAATAATTTTATTCGTTTTATTACAATGACCCTGATATATTAAACATCATGTTATCACTTATATTCCATATGGTGGTTATTTTAATCTCTTAAAATTATATTTTAAAAAATGGTTTAAGAAAGTTCGAAAAAGTAAATAAAATGTATAGCAAAAATGAAAATTGTTTCAAACTTTACCAAATATTGCCGGATATGTTCGGGTGCTTATTTCTGTAAGGGGTTTATTATATACTTTGATAGAAAAAAAGTCTTTTTCAATTTAAAACTAAAACAATTTTATTTAAGTGAAAAATAATGATAGAATAAAAAAATGATTTAGCGTATTATTAATATTTTAAATATAATTAATTCAAATTAATTTAATACAATATTGCTCCGCGTAATATATAAAAATATATATAATTTACCTTGGCTATTTTCTATTATAATTATTTCCTAGCTTATTAGTGACAAATCATTCTCGAAAACTTCGTAATAATTTAGGTAATATAAATTCTAATTTATATTACTAATAAATATTCATAATTGAGTTTAATAACTCTAATAATTAACTATTCATTAAATGAATAATGAATGAATGAATAAAAATAAGTACGTCATTTAATAAAATAAGTTATACTTGCAAATAAAAATTATAATTAATATTAGCAAAATATAACTTACAATTTGCTATATAATTTTTTTTATAAAATTCTATGAATATTTGGCATAACTTTTATAAACCTAAATACTACCCAGAATCCACATAAATTGGATATTATTTATTATAAACTTTATTTATTAATATAAGATTAATAGGAAAAAAATATTAATTCTTAACACTATCATACTGTCAAAGAGTTTGAAAATATATTAACCACATCTATAAATATAAAATTCCATATCTCGTATTTCTAAACAAAATGAAATTACTATAATTACTATTAAATTTCGAACCAAAGTATATAAACATTAAATCAGTGATAAATTAATTTCAGAAATAATACAAATCACAATAAATGACATCTTCTATTTCACAATTCGTAGTCTACCGTACGAATTTCTTTATTTATAGAATTTTCTCTTCGCTCTTGAATATTCTTATAGCGTAAAATCGTGACGCCCAGATCAATAACATCCCTGATAGCAATTTAAGAAATCATGCAGAAAATATATCAATTATTAATTTTTCTGTTTTAAAATTGAAATCAAATGTTCATTTTAATTATATAGTTTTAATTAAATTCCAAACTTATCATAGTCCATACGTCATACAGCTTATTAGCCGCAATTTTCCGAATGTTTACCATCGAAAATTAATATTTATACCCCGCCAAGTCGAATAACCGTTAACGAAATACATACTTCAAAAGTCAAAGTTCATACCATGATGAAAACACCAGTTCTCCTTTAAACATCAAAGTAAAGCAAAATTGGCTGAAGTTATGACTTGGATGGGTGATCTCTCGCAATATAAGTTTAATACAAATTAAATAGTCAAAATCTATAATTATAGTGTAATTTCATAAACTGGTATATTAATAAATCATAAAAACTTGAATTCAAGAAATCAAGAACCTTACGAAGTAAAAAACAGCATCAAAAGCCCTTTACATTTCAAAGTCTGATAATAACAACCATGGAAAAATATTTATGAAACACAAAAAAAACGGACCTCTAACAATTTTCCAATAATTTCTGCGAGAAAATTATCTTCGAGCCACAAAATATTGCTGTTTTGTTCATCATTATTAGAAATTGAAACACGATCTAAAGTTCGCCGTTATATATTATATAAAATTGTCCTATTTCTATACATTCACGTTGGCAACCCTTGTTGCAATAAGAAATTCTAAACTTGAAAATATTTTATTCCAACGGACTAACTTTATTGCAAAAACTAATCCAATAACATGAAAACAGCCTTAATGTAATGTTGGACGTGAAAGCAAAAAATGGTCACCTAAGACAATAACCACCAGTTGAATTGAACTGGAGTTATTACCTAACAGGTATTTGTTTGCAACTTTTTAATTCCAATCAACGGGTCATTTTATTGACTCGTAGATGTATTGCAATGTGCCATAGAAATACAATGGACTAGGTTGAGATCCAACGAATTTATTATTCACGAACAATTGGCAATACTACGTCTTCCCCGAAATTCCCGCGAAATAATTTACCGAAATAATTCGGGTCCTGTCGTTATCGTATGCACAAGTACTGATAAGTTTCAGCAACGTCTAAATGTTTAATGACGTTGCCATCTATAAACTCAAAGTTGTTACCCATTTCATTTAGGTATCCTCCTCTAATAAACGGAAGAGTTCATTTTGTCGTATCCCAATCCCATTCCGGTATCTGTTCGACTATCTGAATAGTTAGTTCTAGTACTCTTTCTCCGGAAATATATAAATTACCTTTAACCTTGTGCTCCCGGTAATTTGGATAATCGAGTCCATATTCTCAAGTTTCTCTTAGAAGGAGATGGAGTAACTCGCAGAAGAGAGAAGGGAAGATATCAATTTTTATTCAGACTTCAATCTCATCTTTTAAATGTTAACCCTTCGTGACTACTTTCCTAATTTCTCTTAGTCATCCCACCGTTTTACTAGACCAAAACAAAGACGAGGCAAATTCTGTTCAAGTTCAACCCTTTACGAAGTTTCAACAGATATCTGACAATTTCAGTTAAACGAAAAAAAATTATGCAAATCTTGGAACCATCCTGGAAGATACAATACTATCAACAAAATTACCGAACGGGTACATCAAGGATAACTTCTCAACTGCTTCTATAAACCCTGCGTCATCGTCTAGACGAATTTTTAGGAAAGATATTCATCTTAAAGAAGCCATATCTCGAAATAACATGGTAACTGGCAATTACATCACCTCCGCCGGGTTTAATAAGAGAAATTTTGCATATCCTTTCCACCCTTGCGTTCGTCGGACACCGTTCGGGATCGGATTTGCCTCGTTCCTTCAAACCCCTGACTCGTTAGCATATACCAGCGTCGTCGGTGAATAATTTAACGTCCAAGTCCAGAACTGGAATAAAATTCCCGTAGAACGCCGCTACCAAGTGTCGTCGCGCTCGTCAAGTTGCCGTAACTTAACCAGTATGGGTCTCAGCGTTTTGTTAACGCCTTTCTGTTACACGGACTTCTCTTGTTCTTACTTCTGCGTGAACAAACCGATGGTTTTATTTGGATAGTCTTCATCTTCGAATATTAAGTGCAACCACTTGTCCAATGATAATTCGACTTTGCTCTCGTTGATGTAATAATTTAAGTACGAGAATACTGGCAACGCTGCGGTCGTCAAGGATTTGTAAAAATCAGGTGTAAACATTTGAGTACAAGAATATTTGTATCACTGAGTATGATGATTGTTTCTTGTAACCATTAGTGGTATACACATTGTCCCATTAAAATTCGACCTAACCGTGATTGGTCTAAAAATATAGGTGCTAGAAAATAGGCAACACTGCGTGCGTTGATCGTATCTTCCAACCGTCAGTGGTTTGAGACCAAACCATACGAAATTATTATAATGATATTTCTTAAACCAAAATAATATCTGTTTCAACATCCAATTCAACATCCGACTCGCAGCTTTTATATTTGACGCAATCAATAAACTCATCAACCGGGTTTCTTTCGTCAATCCAAATAATTTAACGAAACTCCTCTCTGATCAATTTAAAACGTTTTCGCGAGTATTATATGTTCCATGAAGAGGTTCATTTGCTTCGTCAAATATTCCTACAACCGCTGCATAATTTAATATACCCCGATTCATGTTTTATTTATTTAATTTTCAAGCTTCTCGAACTTTAAACAAATTTTAAACTGCCATCAAATTCGTTAACGACTTCTGTCACATCTGTCATTTAAATACGAGAATAGGTACGCTGATGTGTTCCGTCCATCGATCGCAAAGATACTTCCAATTTGCTTTCTTCTTCCTTTCTACGTTTGACTATTATCGACAGAAACAGAGTATCTTTAAACCCTTCCTTTAAACCCGTCATTAACCCCAGTTACATCCTGATACGTTCCTAAGTTTTAATATTTGTCTACAACTTTATATTCATAAAGGTAAGTAACTTCCCGTTATCTCTAACCTCAAGATCGCAGAGTGATCAACACTGCTGACGTTCCGGCAATTAAAAAATTCCTCGTCAGCTGCGTCGACTTTAGCATAGCTATTAATCAATTATGTTCCATTAAGCGTCATTGCGCAGAGAAAGCAATTTCTTATACACCGGATCAGATACAGCCTTTATAGATCCTGAAAGCGATTTGCGCTGATGACCTTCAACGGAGGCAATGACAAAACGATTATGAAATACAATAATATAGGTCGATAAAGTCCGGCTTAAATGAAGACTGACGTTTTGCAACTCAGCGAAAGGAGTTAAATTTTATTAAGAACCTAACGAAGTGAAAATCGTCGTATTAATTAAAGAGCTTCCCTCCACCTTAAATATTATTACCCATGATTTCATTCCATAGATTCAAACACCCGGAGTCGATTATGTGAATTTAACGAGAATATTATATCTGGCCCAACGATTCCACTGCAAAAACAGATTTCTATTTGCAACGAATTATTAAAATGTAAATTTGATCATCCAGCTATACATCACCCAGAAGATGGCGTAAATTATAAACAAAGCCTGGATAAGTCGAAAGGTCAAATGTGACGTCAGCTACGTAGCCGAGTAAAACATTTCCCGTGCATTTATGTATATACAGATATTATGTATGTATGTATATATATATTCACGCATTTTTATGCGAAAGATACGTTCTCGGAATGTGAGCAGGTTCTTAATTATTTTTGCTTCGATGGACAAAAGCTATATCGGTGTTGGCTAAAAACAAAGAGGCTTTTTTTACAAATGCAGTATAAGCGTCATATTTCTATCCGCGGGTAATTTAAATATGATAAGTGAAATGAATTATATGCAGAGAAAGCAGATACAGACTCTATAGTCTATTGTTATAAATCTATTGTTACGCAGTGTTGTAATTTATTCAGGAATGCAACAACGTTTGCTCCAAATATTGAAGATTTATTCCTACATTTTGAATACATTTCACTTCACTAAATGGTACGCGTTTCAAAGTCCGCGTTTTAAGAAATATTAAGATAAGCATTTTTGTACGTCAATTTGCAAAAACAATGCGTGCTCCTTTTTATTATTGTTGTTGTTGCTCGGCGTTTCAGCTGGGTCCCATCATGACTGCTTTCAACTTAGTCGCGGTTTATTCCGAAACGTCGCGTATTAGTGGCTTCATTTTGTTTATTTTTGTTTTTAATTAAACTGTCCGCAAAATGAAATGCGCGATATACAAATATTATCCGGCGTGTGAGCATTCTCATCAAAGCCGTGCCACGTGTACTACAGCATTTTTCACAAATACCTGCCGTCATATGATTAATATAAATCCTATAATCTCGTCACCCGCTATATCTATCGAATTATTCGAATACTTTTCTTAATTAAACGCATTTTATCTGGTATTATTAGCTTACATACAGTTTATTATAGCTTCGCCGTCATAAATACATCTAATTAACGTTTCGGTAAAACTTGATTTACGCCCCCCTCCTCAAACTTAGGTATTTAACATATATAAATTATGATGAACTTTACCGTAGATTTACGTAGGAAAATAATAAGAACGTTGCACAGAGAAAAATGAGTCCAAAAAAGATGCCTTCATTTAAATATATTAATTCATCGCCAAAATTCAGCCTTCCAACTTCTTCGGGTTTTCGTCTGTAAAGTGAGAAAAACGTATATCTTTGTTATTGTTTATATTCGGAAAGTGTTAAAGAGCATAACGATTGTTTTTGTTTTGCGAAAGGAACGGATAACATATGAAAACAATAACAAAATTCTGCCTTTGAACCGTGTCTTTGTTGTTGTTTACATTCGAAGTGTTGAAGGGCGCGACGATTGTTTTTGTTTTGTTCCATAAAAGTAACAGATAAGATAGCCGAGTGTTGCGGATCGCCGTTAACCTAGAAGCATAAAAAATAAACAGATAAAATATATATTTCAAAATGTGCATTGCCGGTATATATGTTACGAGTATCATTTTTTCCTTTTTTTAACAAAAAAAAAAAAAAAAAAACACAAAACCTAAAATTTATCGTCATTAAGTACTTACGTGGCAAATGCCACTTTTCTCGAAAGCGGTGCAATTGCATTGTGTGGAAAAAATGTATCCAAGTTTTTGAAAAAGTGGAATTATAATCGTACAGCTGGCCCTCACATTTTTAGCAAGA
This sequence comes from Psilanteris sp. ZL-2020, assembly GCA_022817085.1. NCBI lineage: Eukaryota > Metazoa > Arthropoda > Insecta > Hymenoptera > Scelionidae > Psilanteris > Psilanteris sp. ZL-2020. Next base: position 7,862 of record JABFQC010002183.1, read on the forward strand.
ACAATAGCTTTGATGTCCACTCTTATTACACTGAGAAAATGAAGTAATTGGAAAAGTCGCGTTCATGTAAACGCGCAATAATAATTTGTGTACGTTCAAAATGCAGTGGATATAAAAATGGTCGAAAATAAAAAAAACATAATTAACCTAAAATATACCTTATAAAAATGTAGCGCGGGAGCGAAATCGCAACGCTTATGGAGAAAAAAATATTTGAATAAAAACGACGAAACGAACTGTTACATCGTGCACGTATATCCTATCAATCCGAAAGCACGAAGCCTGAGCGAATTGTACGGCAAATGTAATCTCTCCACGGGAGAGATACTCCGGCGCAATGGAGTGATATCTTCGATAATGCGAAAAACTTGCTTCGATGAGGACATAAACGTTCTCGTCTTTCGCTGGTCCTTGATGGTTCCGATTTAGAATTGCACGACTTTTATTAAGCTCGTGGAATAAAAGTCATATTTCGCAATAGGGAACAAGACGACGGCAGAATAGTCTGTTTGAATTAACAAGTTGACAGCAACTTAAGTTCTTGTAAAAGAGGAACAAAAAGTTCGTTATCGACGCTTTCAGAACTATTCCATTTCAGTCAAGAGGACGGCGTTCTGCAAAAAAGTACGATATAAAAAAAAATAAAAGTTTTACAGCAATTTTCAAATTGTATCATTATATAAAGTGTGCTTTTTTAATTGCAAAGTTAAAATTGAATTGATTTTAATTAATTGACGCGTTAAAAATATAATTTGAATTTATTTGTGCAATAAAGCATAATCAAAATATAGGGTAAACTTTGTAAAAAAGAATGTAAACAAGAAATTTGAATGTAAACAAAAACACTTCTGACATAAACAAAGCACTTTTTATAATGTAAACAAAAACACTTACCGTAAACATAAATACTTTCAGCTTAAACAAAAACACGAATATACATCGTAATATTTAATACCAACGAAAGTATACATTAATATGTTAGCAGTGAAATTAACTGATTTTTTCGATATAAAACCTCATTCTATAAAGTAAACGAGTACCATTGTTTATGCCAAGCGGTGCGTTATAACAAATTGTATACGTACAACGAAAGACTGAGATAATATAATGAAAGGACGAGGGACACGGGACGGGGATTGCACGAATGACGATAATGAACTTTTTAATGAAATAAAAACTTTTAACTTTCAAAGTTTTAGAACTTTATTGACCTTGTCTTAAAAATATAAAAAAAACTAAAACAAAAAATCGTATCAATTAAAGCATTCATACCTTAATACAAATATAGCGATGCAACTTTTAATTGCAATGAATATAATTTAGAACAACAACAACAAGAATGGAAGCAAAAGAAAACGCTTAATATAATAACAAACACTCGAGATTTAATGTGTCGGTAATACTCGAAACAAGCTCGGCGGTAAACATAAAGTCGTGAAGTAAATAAACAAAAAATGACCTTCGCGTTATAACACTGTTTACTTTATGTGTTTACGCTTTGAACGTTCTTTACCTTCAGTCGTACCAATGCAACAAAAACTGCCATTATAAATTACAATCAAAATAATTGAATGCAAACGATTCATTTTGCGTTGCAAATTTCCTCGCGTCATTTTATGAAAACCAAAACGCGCAATTCGCATTCCGATACAATTGCATTGCCGGTACCAAAATCATACCAACGATCGCGTCATTATGAGATCATCGATCCGAAACTAAGAAGTGTACCCTGCGATGTTTACCAACCCGGCGTCAATCCAAGAATACGACGAGCAATTTGAAACGCGAAAAGACGACGACTTTCGTAAATCGCAGTCGCTACTTTGTTAATTTAATGGAATAAATCTCGACGAAGCTTGTACACAATTTTGTTCGGGATTAAAAGCTTACTTTGTATTCCGTCCCGGTGCAGAAACACCAGACATTAATCAGACTCGCCATTTGCGTCTTAGCATGATATGGTCACCGTACGCATCAGTTAACGAAGGAGGTCGACAGAAAATGGATCATTTCATAACGGAAATGGAGGCGAGACACGGTTCGCGAATATTACGTTGACGCGATCGCCCCTGCCCCCTCGCGGCAAGAAAAATTGTCGCAGTTCGGAACATTTCCGGCGGGGAATAATCCAGTCCCGACGGCACATCCCGAGCCGAACCCTGCGCGAGTTAATCCCGATCTTGCGCGTTTCTGCACCGACGTGACTAATGGCCGCTCCTTCCATAATAATTACGCCGTATTGCGTACGAGGCGTTTTAATTGAACTCTTTTCGCCGGGCCACCGAACAAACCGGTGTCGCTTTAAGCAGCGGCAAACTAATTAACGTAGATAGAGAGAGAGGGAGAGAGGGAGAGAGAACAAGGGAAAGAGAAAGAAAGACCGCTCGCTATTTAAACGCGAACAAACAAAACTTCGAGTGGCAATCGATAACGCGAGATAACAACGAGCGTAACCTTCGCGCGGTTCCGCGTATATCTCCGGTGATTCGATTTCGTCAATTAAGGTTGATGGTTTTGCAGGGCCTAGTCGGAATCACTAATTGCGTCGAAAAAATTGCCGCTGCCAGTCGCAATTCTCCGGCGCCTCTAGGCTCGACACCTTTCGGCTTCGAAGCGTTAATCTCACGTATACGGGCGCCAATGCTGAGCTCACATTTATTTGATTCCCGTCCGCTCCGGTGAAAGGAATCCGTGGGTTCGACGCTCGTTCGGATTTGTACGTCCATTCGGTGCGCGCGTTCCAACTTTTTCGAAAAGAAAGAAACAAAAAACAAATAATCACCATAAAACAATTCGAAAAAGCGTCCTTTCGTGTTTACGTTTATGAATGTTTACGTGCGTTTGTTTACAAACAGTCGTTTGTTTCGGTGCGAAGGAACCTGTCGTTTTCAAACAATCGTTTGTTTTGGTTTGAAGGAGACCGTCGTTTACAAACAATCGTTTGTTTTGATTCGAAAACGAATCAACGTTTGACCTTGCGCTTCGCATAAGCAAAACAAATCACAGCGCCGCCTAACGTGCCGCTATGACAATGACGATAATGAAACGTACGACGTCCTTCGTCCTTTATCGTGAATTGTATCAAAACGTATCCTTGCGGAAACGCGCTCACGGCGGGGGATGACAGAAATGTGTATAATCCTCGTGCGGAGTATCCGGCTGTAACCGCGCAGAGGTCACTATAAGCATTGCCCGGCGTGTTTCCGGCGGCTCCTTTGCAACGTGACAGACGGGAAGGACAAATGGATGAATTACGTCTCGCGATTGGCCAACGGCTTCGACTCGGCTTAAAAATCCTTCCCGGCGCGTCCTTGATGGGATACGCGCGCTAAGGACCCTTTTCGGGCCGAGAAACGCCACAGGACGAGTAGAAAAGTCGCGGCTGAGGCAGCCGAATCCTCGCCATCGATTATCCTTGATCGGTTAATACCCAACTATTAGCTCGGTCTTTATATCCCGTTATGAAATTCGTCGCGATAAAACGGATACTACGTTCTCTCGGGTTTGCATTTTTATGGACGCATTTACAAGGCCGTTAAATCCGCCATTACTGTCCTGGTTCTTGATTCACGACGCCGATTTCGATGCTTCGGCCGGAATAAGACAAATGAAATTAATGCCGATTAATAAGTGCTTTCGGCGGCTTTGAAGAGCGCTGAACAAGATACGAGCGACGCTCGTCGCAAATAAAGTCTTTTTACGAAGCTACCGGCCACCTAAGTTGAAATGGCCATGAAGGTTTCAACGATACTCAACAACTCCGAAACGACGTGGATGGAATCGAAACGACAGCTTGCCGGCTCTAACTTTCTCGGCGCGGCTATTGCCGCACACAGACACCGCCGCGCACCATCCAGTACAACCATTCGACGGGGATTGTCGGGCTTTTAAAATCAACAAATGCCGCGCGCTTTATTCTTGTACGTTGCAAATTTCTTTCAGCTCCGAAACGCTTGTCGCTTTAGTTGGTGCAACTTCGTCTGACAATTTTTTTGCCCGCGCCAAAAACCCTTTATAGCCCAATTCCACCTGACGAACGTATGAAACGACGCCGACCAAATTAAGAGAATTAATAGAGAGGGCCAATTGAAATAAAAAGGAATTAAAATTTCATTGCCGGCAAACGAAATTTCCTTTTTCGTTTGCATTTTCCTTCTTTCGTTTATTTCCTTTTGTTTTGTTTTCATTTTCTCTTTCGTTTATTTTTTCTCTTCTGTAAAAACAAAACAATAAAAATTTGGTTTTTTTCGTTTTCCTTTTCTTCTTCAATTTCTCATGCTTTTATTTTCTCTTCCATTTTCATTTTCTTTTTCGACTTATATTTTTTCTTTTGATTCAATTTTCTCTTTCTATTTCTCTTTTGTTTTTACTTTTTTTCTTTTTATCATATTCTTTTCATAATCTTTGTCATTTTTCTTCTCCCTTTCATTTCCTTTTTCGTTTTCATTTTCTTTTTTATGTTTTTATTTTACTTATGTTTTTTTTTGTTTCAACTTTCTTTTTCAATTTATCTTTTGGTTTCATTTTCTCTTTTTATTATTCTTATTATTACACTCAGAAAAATAATATAGTATGTTTAACTAAATTTTTTGGTTAACATGTTTTAGAATAATAAACCAAGTTTTTAGTTAAATTGACCATATTCTGAAAATACGTGTATTTTTTGAGTTTAATTTGTTAAAATAACCATATTGTATGGTTAAGTTAAACCAATATTTGTTTAAATTAACTATATTCCGTTTTTAACCAATTATTTGGTTCATTCAACTAAATATAGGTTTGAACGTATATTAACCATATAATATGGCTGAATTTACCAAAATATGATCAATTCAACCAAACACTTTTCTGAGTGAACGATGTATTTTTCTTTTCATATTCTTTTTCGTATTTATTTCCCTTTTCATTTTCATGCTCTTTTTCGTCTTCGTTTTGTTTTTCCATTTTCTTTTATCTTGCGGAACCTTACACCGATTAACGCTCGCAGAATAATTCGTTGATTAACAAATTTTGTTCTTAGAAAATATTACTGATCGGGAATTCGAACTGATCGACAGTCCGCGCTTTATGTTTTCTGTAAAAACCGATCACCGAGTCGGGGTCGCGACGGGGCTAAGAAGGCATCATTTTATCGGCCGTTACTGGAGGCGTGATTTAGGAAGATGGTCGATGGTTAATACGAACAGGAGGGGGGGATTGCGGAATGGCAGAGATTACGGGTTCTTGTAAGGTGAAATGATCGGTAACTACGTTTAGTCCGTTCGTATCACCGGATCCAGATGGGATCTAATCGGTTTTATTGTAAAAAAGGCTGAACGCTATCATTAGACCGTTAATAAAACGGATCAATGCGAGTCTGAAGCTGGACATATACTTGGATTGAAAGCGAACTGAAATAACATTTATACTTAACCCTGCTTTTATGATATGTTCCGAGGACTTAAGGACCTTTGGAAGTGTCTATCTTTTATAGGTTAGGTTGGTTAAGAAATGACGAATATGTGACCGTGCACAAAAAGAAAAAAGATTACTTTCAATACACAGCCAGTCGTCTAATACAAATTGTCTGTTATCTAAATATCACAAAGTGTGATTAAACAAAATTTTTGTCTGGAACCAAAGAATTTTGTGACGATATTTCAAAAGATCTGTTTCAAAAGATTGACAAAAGTGCGCGGTACTTATATTTAGTTTTGAATTTTAATTAAAATGAGCATTAATACACTGAGAAAAATAAAGCACGAAAAATTACTGTTTATATTACTAATTTGGGGCCATATCATACAAATCGTCAAAATTTACTGTTTTTAACAGAAAAACAATCAAATTATTTACATAGATAATTACTGAATTATAATAATATATTACTGTTAAAGGCAGTATATTTTGATGATTTGTATCATATGGCCCTAAATTAGTAATATAAACAGTAATTTTTCATGTTTTATTTTTCTCAGTGTTCTCTGTAATATACTCAGCTTTCAAGTTTGCTGCGAATAATTTTGATGACATTTATTTTATTTTTAATGTATTAAAGAAATGGTTAATATATGGTAAAGTGTATTACATATTTCGTGATATTATTATGTATTTTATTGTATTGTAACCATATTGTAACATCATATTTTACTGTATTGAAATATTTATTATATTAAATTTTTGACGTAAAAAAAACAAATAGTTTATAAATGAGAAGATTGTTATTATTCGCTAGTAATTATTATAATACAAATTTTCAGTTTTATATTATAATATACATTGTCAAAATTAGACAACAAGAACAACTGAATATTCATGATGATGCATATATCAGACGGAATATGTCTTATAAAAATGTTGTCAGCTTATGAAAACGAAGTGGTTACCATTACCAATTAAATATTAAAATTTATCACTTGAAATTCACAATTGTATGTTATATCAATAATTTGGAGCAATAAGAAACACATTTACGGAATTAAGAATTGAAAAATTATATATTAAATTTGTTATATTTAATGGTTATTTAATTAGACGTTTTGACTCTAATATATTACAATATACTGAAATTTTTACTATTTAAATTGTACATTTTATACACTCAGAGAAATAAATGACGTAAAATTACTTTTATTTCCTTAATTTGGAATCATAAGTGAAAAAGAATAGTATTTACTATTTTTAATAGGAAAAAGTAAGTTTTTTACATTGAAAAATATCACTTTATCATAATATATTACTTTTAAAAATAGTAAATATTCTGATTTTTCTCTTATGATTCCAAATTAAGGAAATAAATAGTAATTGTTCGTCATTTATTTCTCTCAGTGTAGTTTTCTCGGTATACTTATTACGCGTCCGCAAATGAGCACTACTTTTTGACTGAATTTGTATAATTTCATCGATTTCAAACAAACTCTTTTTTGATTACAGCCTTGCGGATTCGATATGGGACCTTTCGGAATTAAATTTTAAATAAAATATAATAGAAAATACGCACTTAGATGATTACATCATGATTACCGGAATCCTATTATTTTATGACTTTACGAACACTACTTCCCATGACGAAAAGCAATTTTATAGATAGATTAATAATTTTGTATTATTCTATATACTTATGTAAACAGTTAAACAAATCGACAGACAAATCATCCATTTTAATATGATGAAAATCAAGTTCATGTTTATATTTTTTGTTCGAAAATTAATTTATTTCTTTATTGTGAAAATAGATTTCAAAATTGAATATTTGTCGAAAAAAACGTTATACTTTAGTAAAACTAGATTACGCTCTGATAGGAAAAGTATAAATAATAGAATTAAATTTAAAATTACATTTTTAAACGTAAAAACATAATTACCGTCTGATGATTTATTTTATTATATTTGATTTGTTTTTAGTGTATATTTTGAAACGCGACATTCTAATTGACATGATACAATTAAAATTGTATACTTTTTTTACATTTTTAAATTGTACGTTTATTAGCGATGAATTTAACAAAAAAACGATAAGTAATTTGTTGTAATAAACAATATTATTTGCTATTAAATTTATTGACTTTAAAATCAATATACTGTGCTATTTCAAATAAACTGCGATATGACAATATGAATTCTTTATAAGGACAAATGTTAAAATTATGAAAATAATAAAATCAAAAAACTTACAAAACAATAAGAAAATGACATCAAAAAATAAAACACAATGAATGAAATGTAATTTCTTAATTTTCTGTAAAAAATATGATTCATGATATTCAAATAAATAAAAAAATAATAATAAATAAAATAGATTAAAATAATAAATAATTGACATTTTATCATGTTTTATCGTGTAAATTGAAAAATCCATTCTATATAATATTCATACACACAAAAGTTTCTTTTTGTACTTCAAGTTTTTAAATATTAATATTATTATGGAATTTTTATGGAATCACAAGACATTGTGTTTAAATTAAATAATTTACTACAAAGATACAATTTTGAGATTAATGAAATAAAATTTTACAAAAAATAATTAGAGTGCCAAAAGTCACAATTATTTATTATAAAAATAATATAATTTTATTTTTATTTCTTTTTATCCAAATAAATAAGTTCTCCATTTTTGTGGTCTCCATACTCCAAACAATCTTTAAAATTGACGCAAATGACTAGAGAAAATTACAAAATATTCTTAAAATGACTAAAATTTAAATTATTTTAATTATTGTTATTTTTAAACAAATCTTCAATCCTTTTCAAGGGAAAAAAAATTTCAAAAATTGTAATAATTTTTTTTTTCAAATTATAATTATACATATAAAGTTAAATACTGAATACAATCGATTTAGATATATTCCTAATTTCTATTCTAATTTAAATCATTCAAATAACGAAAAGTGATATTAAATAAATAAATCAATTCGAAATAAAAAAAATTTAATTTCTTAAAAAATTAATTTAAGAAAACATTAAATTAAAAATAATTAATCAAAAGTTTTCGTTTTCCACGCAAAATGCTTAAAATTGTATCGGACTCTCCGAAACATTCTATGCTTGTAAATCTGACATAAACCAACATAAAATTTAATGTAAAACCATAAAAAACGATTGGTCCAATACCAATAATATCAATACAACAAATATCAAACATCCTCAGAACATCGTCCACGACCATCCAAACGTTCTAATCTACGACCTGCTATACAACTATCCAAACCAATTAATTACATAAAAAATGCAATCGGCGATTTCCTTGCGTGTATGTGTGAGAAATTTATTTTATCCGCTCCCATCAATAACTGACTTTCGCTCAGTTTAGGATTTAAAATTGGCTGTGAATTTTTAACCGCGTTTTGTTGGGTAAATATTACAACAGTCCTCGATCCACAGTTGATAAATAAATCATCAGACCATTGGCGATGCGACGTTTCGCAACATCTATCGGATAATAACAATATCAATGCATATTTTGTAAATAACCAAATAGA
>JABFQC010002184.1:0-16819 GCA_022817085.1 Psilanteris sp. ZL-2020
AATTAAGGTTCAATAAGGTGCACACTATAAGAATAAAGCATGATTATTTGCCACCTTAAAATTGATTGAGATCCACCGTATAATCCGGTGAAGGCTGTGGAACGGTCAAACTAATCTAGCGCATGCGCACATAATATATTTGTTATGATATATATTTGATATATACTTGTACAATGTGCAAGAAACAAATGAAGGCTGTTGTTTTATATTGAACAAATATTTAGCAATACATTTTGTTATGCAATATAATATAAACCAACATATATACGTTAAATTTTCGCGCCGTTCGACCAACTGTGTGGTTTATGTGCGCATGCGCTAGATTAGTTTGACCGTTCCACAGCCTTCACCGGATTATACGATGGATATCAAGCAATTTTAAGGTGGCAAATAATCATGCTTTATTCTTATAGCGTGCACCTTATTGAATCTTGATTTTGATGTTCAAACTAATTTTACATACAGTTTATTCACAGGTTAAAAGGATGAATTCATTGTACACTCAGAAAAATTAAACTTAGAAAAGTGCTGTTTATAACACTAATTTGGCGACATTAAAACAAAACCCTAAAAATTACTGTTTATAATAGCATTATAATAAAAAATAGAAGGAAAATTTGGTATGAAAAACTGTATTTTTACAAGGAAAAACAGTAATTTTTAGGTTTTTACTTTAATGTCTCCAAATTAGTATTATAAACAGCAATTTTCTACGTTTAATTTTTCTGAGTGTACAAACCTACATTTTCGAGCTTTTATTCTCATTTTAAAACGTAATAAAACGTAAATAAACCGCGTAAGATTATTTTTTTATGAATTTACTATAATATGATAAGATACTCGAGAAGAATTTGATTATTGTAATTTTATAGAATTTTTAAAAACAATTGTTGTACACCGGAGAAAAATATAATTGAAATTTTACTATAAAATAAACGATCGAGCCCGCATAATCTGAGCTGTAGCATAGCATGGCATACAGCGGATGGGGAAGTTAAACAGAATATGTGACGTTCATTACTTGGATATAGGTGACCGTTCTACTAATACAAATACTATACATAAACGAAACTGGATATATACTTTCAAAACCTAAATTTATCTGATAAATTATAGTAAAATGTATATAAATATGACATTTTCTTTTGTGTTTACATTATATTGTATTATGTTCATACTACAATTGTATGATTTTTATATTTATTAATTACATCTTGTATGTATGTAGATACACTCATAAAATGTTTGGTTGAAATTACTATATTTTTGGTAAACTCAACTGTATTATATACTTTATATGTATTCAAATTTATATTTACGCTGAAAAAAATTTCTATTAAAAATTAGTGCCAAAATAGTACTTTGATGCGATATGTTTGTCAATAAAGAATGATTACCGTTAAAGCACAGTAAAAATTTAGGTAAATCGAAGTAATGTTTATGATATTTAGGGGTCATTTTTACGTGTTGACAAACATCGCATCAGAATACTGTTTTGGCACAGTAATTTTGAATAGAAATTTGGCTCAATGTAGTTGAATAAACCAAATCATTTTCTTAAATGGAATATAGTAAATTCAAACAAATATTCGTTTTAACTTAAACTACGATACGGTTAATTTAAGAAATCTAAATTTAAAAATATGCGTTTACAATTAATATTATGTTAATTTTGCTTTGTTTAAGTTTTACAAAAAAATTATAAAAAAATATAATAAAATAATGCAGAAAGTAATAACTTTATCTTAAATTAAAATACGGAGAAAAATATAATTGAAATTTCACTATAAAATAAACGAAACTGACCCAGGATGAAACAAACTTCCAATTTATCTCACAAATAATGGTAAAAATGTGGCATAAATTAGAAAGAAAATACTACGTTTCTGCCACTATTTACCATAATATATGAGACAAATTTGAAGTTTATTTCTTCCAGGGTCAGTTTCGTTTATCTTATAGTAAAATTTCAATTATATTTTTCCCCGTGTACTTGGAAGGTTTTAAAATAAGAAAATATATATTTTTTTCTAAACATAGTTTCATATATTATTTTCATAGAATATTAAAATAATAAACTAATCAATTTTTGCTAATAAAAAAAATTAAAATACATATTTAATAAATAAATGTTTATATAAAAAATAATATATTTACTATCGTACGTAATGCATTTATTTAACTCAAATAGGCGAAATATAATTTTGTTTAAGTAAACTTCAGGACATTTTCAGAATTCGGTCAATTTAACTAAAAGATTGGTTTGGTTATTCTAAAACATGTTAACTAAAAAATTTAGTTGAATTACTATATTATTCTTCTTAGTGTAAAAATTAATTACAGAAAATATTAGCATAAACGCTTTTCCTACCAGTAGTGTTGCCAGAAGCACAGTAAAATTAATTTAAAAACAAAAGAAAATTTTGACGGAAACTGTTTTTCTCAGCGCGCATCTATATGCATATCACAATAATTTTCATGACAATTCCACAAAACATAACCCACTTTGGCTACGAATACAGTAATTTGTTCCATGTAACTTTTCTTATTGCAGAATTAGCGAATTTATTCATAGCAAATTCACACGAGGATCTTATAACAAAACTATCCGATCCCGACATTTGACAAAACGCAATTTAAATTGAAATCTCAAAAGAATGTAATCTTTCAAAAACCGAATTAATGACGAAGATAATGGCCGCGTTTTTCAGTGAAATTTTATTCGTTACAAAAATCGTTTATTTTGCCAAAAATCGTTTTACTGTTGCAACAATAGTGTCATTTTTTTATGAAACAACATTTTCATTATTTTTAAAAAATGATAATAGTTGCTTGCGAAAACTGATATACACGGAAAGAAACATTGTATTAAAAATTACTAGCAAAAAATTAAATGTATGACAGTAGTATTGCACATATTTTAGTCAAAATTGCTAACATTTTATTACAAATTACTAATATTTTATTAAAAATTGCTGAAATTTTATATATTATTTTAAAATACAACACTTCTGTCACAAAAGTTATATTTTATGAATATTTTTTAATACTTTTTTTCTTTCCGTGTACGTGCGCATTTTTATGCCAAATAAATACATTTTTGTTCAATGTCATCCAACGTGTTTACTATGATTCGATGAAATGAAAATGACTGCATTATTTGTTTATGTTGCACAGCTCACTATAAAAAGCTACATAAAGTGTTTGACTGATTTTAATTATATAAAATCTTATAATTAATTCCCATGGTTGATGTTTGGTTAAATATTTATAACTGACATAATACAATCTTTTAGCTGCTCCAATAGTACTCTAATAGTTTATTTGGTTGAAATAAATATTTTGCTATTCCAGTCCAAGTTTTCTCTTCTTGTATATCGAAAAAAAAGTAGTCGCAAATTAGGATTGTGTTAAATGTGGTATTTTAGCGTGAGATCAAAGTTATTGGAAATGGGCAAATAGGATGGAATGTCGAAACGAATAGAATATTGTTGCAAAAAATGATTTTTACAAAATGAAAAAGGTTGCAAACAATATTTTCATCGTCACAAAAAATGTACCGAATTTTACGATACTCGATGCATTGTATTCTTTTAAATTTATTTATATTTCTGCGCTATAATATTTTTAATCCAATTAATACCGTGCTTAATAATTAATAACAATTTTAATAAATAATTAATATAAACAAAAACGTATTACACGCGTTTAAACGATGAAATCTTTTTTTTAATCTAATATTTTATTAACAAATAATGTAAATGGATATTTAATCCGTAAAATTAAAATAAACAACGTCATATATAATCAATTATTATTATTATTATTGTTCTTTCTACGCAAATTTTATGCCATAAAGTATAGTAAAATTTCCCAGACGGATATAGTCTTTTTTTATATAAATTCTACTAACCTATAAAATTTGTCGTTCTATTCCCCTTATCATAAACACACTGAGAAAAAAAAATATTGACAAAATGACGATAACCATAATATAAATAGGATATTCATGTAAATATGATAACAAATTATTGTAAAATCTTATAATAAAAAGTGTCACTTAATTTGAAAAGCATATAATGAACATTGAAAATGTTACTATACATTTTAATATCGCACATAAAATATCCCAAAAACATCAGTGATTGTCACAATTTTTCAAGTTTCTTTTTTTTTCACTTTTACCACTATTTATGTTGTAATTTGATGCACTCTGCTCTTCCCTCGTATAACAAATTTGTGCTTTATTTTCGTTCCCTGTCAAAATGTATCCTTACGGCTCATAATTATAAAACCAGACTAAAAATGGACGCAACAAATAATGCAAATTCGTGCAATAAACAAAGCCGATTCACGATTCTTTATTACACATTGTTTAGACGTAATAAATTGTCATTCTTATTCCTTCATTCCGAGTCATTAAAATTTGACGTCAAAAAAGTTACTTCCAGCATCGCAACAAGATGCCGATGTCTTGAAATAAGACATTTTCGTGACGTTTATCCTTCTATTAATATTCCCTCGACTTGTACTTTACGTTGCAAAACGGCAAACAACTCATGGACGTAAATTGGACGTCGCATCAACGCGAAAAAGAACGCTTCGCGTTATGAATCGCGATGATTCATCGTAATCAAGTTACGTCGTTCGTCCGGTGACGCGGAACCATAATAAATATGCATTTTCATAATTAAATATATACCAAAATAAATATATAAAATATAAAATAAATATACCAAATGAAGAAAAGTGTGAATTTACGTATTTTTGTAAAATCAATTAAGTTTTCAAAAATAGTTCTATAACGTGTTTACGTTGTTTACATTATTAATAATTTATTTTCTGGAAAAAAAAAAGACTGAAGTTGCACGTTGATGAAATAATCGATCTATTTGTTACATCGAGGAGTGCTTTCTTCTTACGCGCGGCTTTCTTCCGAAAAAAAAAAGAAAAAAGAAAAAAAAGAGAAAAAAAACAAACAAAAGTGACTATTAAATCTTGGAATAGCTCGCTACTTTTATGATTAAGTATGAAGAATGAGTTCCATTGCGTTAACCTTGTTTGTACGACTTTTTCATCCATTCGATAATTACAGTTTTATATACGCGGGTTGATTCATAAGTCCTCTCCCATTTCTTGTCAATAAAACAAATCGACGCACAATTGCCGCGATCAATCTCGATATCGCCGGCGAGATTTATTTATATTTGAAACATTAATTTCGTATTAAACGACATTTTCGTACAAATATACGCGTGCACGTTGACGCTGTATGTTTTATGACGTTTCGTTTACGTCATTTCAATTAAAGCTTATTATTAAGTTAAAGCACTTCTTTAATTATATGAGTTGAATATTCTCATATAGAAAGGTATATAAATAGGCAAACAGTCTGTAAATATCATTTGTCAAATTGTATTATTAAATTTAACGAATGTTTACGAATATTTCCATTTAATGGATCAAAACGAGATTAATCCATTTATTTTTAATTAATTAGTTTAGTAATATTCTTAATGTATTTTGTAAGCTGAAATTCGAATGATATGTAAGAAATGAAAATCGATAGATAAAATATTACCTTAAGCAGATATATATATACGTGTATTTAAACGAAAAAAAGCGAAAGAAAAAAAATTATAACGCAAATAAAAGTGCCACGTACAAAACTTTTACATTTCAATAACCGGATCGTTGAGTTTGTTAAAATTAAAAAACAACCTCTGCCTCCTTCTGAAAGTATTATCGTGTCTACCAGAACGCGAGAATGGTAACTGCAATATTATTTAATAATCTTTCATCCAATGTTTATCAGCGCTGCTAAGATTTTTATAGAGTTTCAGAGTCTATTTCTATATATACGCGTGGACTTTATAAAAAAAATCCGAGCGATAAGAATAGTCGTGATATTAAAGAATGAGTATTTTTATTATTAATATTTGGATGCGTTTCATTTTTTTATCTCCTTTGTTAAATTAGTTCGCTGAAAGGAAAAATTTCAACGCAGACGAAACGTTTGATTAAACCAAATATATTACTATATTTATTCAGGATTCGTGCAAAAACCATATTTTTCCATGTAATTTGTTGTTATTATTTTCCACGCACTTTATTGCGTGTGTTATTGTTGGACTTGCAACCGATGCGGGCACCACCATCAACCAAACCGTTGCATTGTCATTAAAATTGTGTTTCGTTTCAATATTACTACTGTGCTATAGATATATAATAAAATATATAAAATATGTCGCGAAATATATATTAGCAACTACAAATTTGTTTCCCGTGATTCGCGTAAGATAAAGCAACAACATTCGTGCAAAATTACGTTTGCTTTCGATAACGCAATTTTTATTGTCAGTTAGAATTAACGGCGACAAGAAAATTGCATTAGTTAAACTGAATAATTGTTTCGCAAATTAATTAATCTAAATTGTATTATGCGATAAAATCGTTGATTGTTTGAAGCAACGTTTTTCAATGTCATAATACTTCGGTTAATTTTATTTTTGTTTGTATTTTTCTTTTTTTGTAATTACAACAAATCATTCCTCCATTCTTCGCCAATTTATTTTTTCGCACAATCAACAAACGAATTTTCATTAAACCAACAAAACTTGTTCTCAAACTTGTCCAATAAATTGATTACCATTGTATAAACAAAAAATGACATTCATTAATAAAAACATCCGTAACAATCCGTTGCAAAAGCAAAGCAACATTTTCGCCGAATCATCGACTCAAATTCAACGAAAAGCTATGTTTACAAACAAATTAAAATTCTTAATACGTCGTTTTGCGCGACAAATGGAACAGTATATTGAACCAAATATTTAACGAAATCATAAAATTTAGTGTAACCGAGTTGCATTATCAACTCAGCAATGAAATTGTAACGAGTCAACACCAACACCAAACTCGTATTAAACCCACATAAACAGAACATGACCTTGACAAGGCGACGACTTTGCGATCGCCTGCTATTCTTTTGTGATCGTCGATCGCCAAACGACAAGCTTTTTGTTGTTCCAAATAAAGCCAATAAACGCGCGGCCATATCCCATTTTTCTTGTTTACACATTATCACTCAAACGCGTTCACGTATATATAAAGATTAAAAATTTTATCGTTATATTATCGTGTCTATTCGCCTCGTATATTATGCCCGCATAATTTGTACTGCTTAACGAAGTCAAACCTCAAAGAAAACAATGCTCCGATGTGTAATTTTGTCGCATTGTAAAGGTATTTTTTTTCTTTTTTTTTCTATACTAAAAGTCAATTTACCGTACCCTGAATCCGGTTTTGTTAAGCACACAATCCACTTTATAATTCTTTGTATTCAAAATGTCAAGTGAAAAAAAGACACGATATTTATAGACGCACATTCAATACCTCGGTTATTCAAAAACCGCATAATTAACGGATTATACAAGCTAATCGCACTTTTTTTCCCTATTTTTTCGAGTTAATAATTTCAATGCATTAAATACTTTATGCATAAGTGATAAATTATCTCCCCGACTGACAACGTTCGAACACGATCGTTTCTGTCAATATAATAAAATAACTTCGCGATGTTTTGAAAAACAAAAACGGTTAACTCTTCGGCCGCCGTCAACTCGCAAACGCCGCAGTGTAAAGACCGTGAGAGAATTGCGCGTGTGTTAATGTTTACGTTCGAAAGGCATTGAAGACTATTTTTTGATTGTGTTTGTGTTTGCTTATATGTGCATGTGTACGCGCGCGCAAGTTGTACACGGGATAGAGAAATGCAGCGAGATGAGCTAAAAAAGGACATTTTGGTGACCTCCTCGGGGTGTTTTTAATTAACTAACTTCAAAATAAAGACTGTTATGATTTCTGTCGTTAAACTCGCGTTCGTTTGCTTGTAAATATTTCGCGTTTACGTTGCGTCGTTTGACTTAATTAGCGCGTCTTGGCTTGTTTATTTATTTCTTTAATTGTTTTTGTTGCGACGTTGCGCAGTCCCCAATTAAAGGTAAGATGAATTCCAAGGACAAAAGAAAAAACAAAAACAAACGGGCAAATTGTAATCAATGAAATGACGACAAAACGACCCGGACTTTGCATACACAATTCATGGTGTCGTGCACAACCGTTATTACGTTCCGAAAATCGAAACGGCGGAAAAAAATGGCGTGCATTTTAATTGTGTTTAATTCGTTGAATTGTCGTTCCGTTGCGTTGACTAATGAACGAGTATTAAAACAAAATCAATGTTAAGTGTAATTGAAAATATAAAATCTTCAACGCGTTATAGCGTGCATTAATAAAAGTTACTGTCGTACGACTTCGGTGAATAGAAAAAGTGAAAAATAGGTCAAACTTGAATTCGATAAAGCGTATTATCTGCGGCGATTTCAAAAAGTGTGTATTAAAATATTTGAAATTGACGAAAACGTTTCAATAATGTCATTAACGTTTTGATAAGCGCGATAGCAACCGACAAGGCGAGTTCGTAGCGTTTAAACGTTACGGCTGCGGTTCGAAATGGCGCGACTTATGCACTATCGCTACCGAACTGACATCTGTCAATTAACATAAGAACCGCAGTAATGAGTTTAAAGCCAAAATTTTACTTGTGGCTGAGTATGCTAATTGTGACATTGATTGACTACCGTCGGATTACGCGGATTAAAATACGTAGACGTTTAAATCCACGGATAATATCATCATTTAATATTGCGATTGTTTGTCAAGCTTTATTTTCGCGATTCCTGTCAATTTATTATTATTATTAACGAAGCGCGTGTTTATTTTTGAATCACGGAAATATAAATGAGAAACATCTTGAATGAAAACAATTAAATCTGAAAGCCAGATATTGATTACAAACAAACTGTTGAGATTGTATATATATAGGTATATACATAACATTGTTAGTTTGTCATTTTTGTAAGACCATTTTTATCATTAATGTTTATACCTATGTTTATGTCGTCAAATAAGCAAATATTGTAAACAGTGTATAATATACTCAAACAAGGATTTTTAAACTCTTATTTTATTATTTTGAACACTCGCACACACACACACATATATATATCTATGTATATAAATACAAAAGTTATATTTGTCTTTGGAATGAATAGAATTCAGTTGACCTGTTCAAAGGTGGAGAGTGGCTGGTTACGGTAATGCTCTCTATTGACCGTCGATAACCGTGAAAAACGATTTCAACAGTGTTCAGTGATCAATGTAACTGGAACTTGAATTACTTAGATTGTATTCGGGTTCTCATCAAAGAAAGCTTCCGAACCAACTTGCATAAAACGATCACAATTTTAGCGACGTTAAACTTCGTTTCATACAACAAATCAATCAAAATTATTGAATTTAAAATGTAAAACTTCACGCTCGAACGTAATAAAATTAGACAATAATATTTGCATCCTGTCTTTGTCTCGCTTGTGTATAGCGTATACCCGCATAGCAACTCGACGAGCCGCTCGATCTCCGAAAGTATTATTCCGTGCGATATATATATATGTGCTACAACAAAATGGATTTCAATTTCTAAATTATGTACGAATTGTTTGCCATTTCATTCGACGATCATTCTCAAGTTTTACGTGCAAAATTAACCGCAAAGTAAAGGCCGCTTGGTACAGTTGGGTACTGCAATATCCCGAAAGCGTAAAAGCTGTTTTTTATTTAGCATTCTGACATACATCGTAAAATCGAACGTTCGTGAATCCCCGAATCAAAATCTGATTTATGTCGTAATTAACATCAAAACCGACGTCGTTGCAGTTTCGTACTAAATTTAATATGAGATTAGCCGTTGCGATATCAAATTTAATTGTCCACTTTGGAAAGTTTGCTGTCTTGTAAAGAGTTCGCATTTCAAGTTTTAAGTAACGTACTTTAATAATGTTGTATTTCGGCGAACGCGTCACCATGCGCGTCAAAATGCAGCGCAAAATTGCGCGCGACGTTCGGCGAATTACTTTTACGCATTAAAAGTAACGAAGCCAAGTTACCTAACCTACAACTACATAAAATAGGTTATCTCGTTTTTCCTATCTTTGTTTATGTTTACTTTAGATACTGAAATAATTTACTTGTGTATATATATATACACATTTGAAAACAAAATTAAATTGAAATAATAATAATAAAAGCATTTATTTTTACACATTTTAATGCCGCAACTATCTCACTCTTCATTCAGTTTGTTCAATCCGAATATAGAAAATAAAATACACAATTGCATTAAAACATACACTATTTTTCTGTACAAAAAACATGTGTAATTCCTAATGAAAATACGTTCGAAATTTCAACGTTATTTCATATATGAATTGCATAACACAAGCGGTATAAGAGTCATGTTAGACCGAATAAAATTATAAATAAACGTAAACTTTGTATAATTTAAAAATATACCATTGACACAACGCATACGTCATTAATTATATAAAATTACGGTTAATTAGGACACAAGCGGCTTACTACCGGAATAGCTATGACGAGTTATTTAAATCAGATAAAAAATAATAATTTTCGCGCAATTATGTGTAATAAATTTTGTGGTCAAACGGTGGCCGTGAAATGTATAACAAAGCCTACTTTAAGACCGACGTTAATGGAATACCCGAGTTAATTTGTATTTTCCTTTGACAATAATTTATAATACTTTGCGGAGTTATGCGCTTGAAAACTTATTGAATATTTCATTCTTAATCACGCAATCATATATATTAACGATGTCTTGCAACAAGCAAACGTACTTAATATAATTCAAGATAATATAATAAAATTTGCATGAGCGAGAACTTTCTTTCAAACACGATATTATACTTCAATTAATAACGCGTTCGAATGCAGGACATTTCTTGAAACAAAACAAGACCAACGTGACCTTCCTTTATTATACTTACGAAATATTTTCGATAAATCTGGAAAGCAATTGTTGCAACGTAAACAAACCGTCGACTTTCAATACCAAAACAAACCTGAGCTGCGGGCGCTTTTTACGGCGAATTTGTGATTCGTAAACATCGTGGACAAACTAAAAAAACCAACGAATCGGCAGATTAGTGTATTTCTAAAATTGACAATACAACACCGTATTACAACGATGATCAATTTCATAAGCCGTTTAATAAAACTGGCACGATTTGAATGTGCGCAAAGATTTGGTTCAGCCTTGACCAATCTTACCGTTGCATTATGATCCTTCGTATACAAATTCCGTACGCGCGACAAAGATAATAAATAAGCGCGCAACATTCAGCGATGCTTACTTGGTTAACGAATCCATTGTCGCTTCGTATCAGCGTGTTCCATTTCCACGATATTTCGTATTAATAAAGGACAAACTTATGCCGGCGGCATTGTCTGTCCTTTATTAATAGAAAATAATACAGCTCGGGACCGAAAAGCTGCGGTTTTAAAAATCCGCAATAGCATTGTTGTACCGCGCAACGTGTTCAATTTGGAACGATATTTTGTATTAAGAAAAAGAGACAATTGGGGTTTACCTGAATGCTTTCTTGGTTATTACGACATATCGTTGAAATCTAACACGCCGATGTTGATTTTTCCAAACCAAAGAGAAAGGGGAAAAAAGTATGCACCGCGTGAGAGAGAGAGGGAAAAACGAGAAGTGACAAACCCCGGTTCGTTATATAATAAAATAAAAATAATAAATAAAAATAATAAATAAAAGTTAATAAATAGCTGTACGTTTTGTACGTTAGCTCGGTGCATGCACTGCCAACGCGAAGCGCTACGTACACAAACTTAATATGTAAACAAGAACCGCGCAAAAACTGTTCGAAACGTATTTATTTTCCTTTTTCATTCCCCGTATTTTTTCTTTTTCGTGCATAAAACAAATACATCGTTGAATTTTCAACTGCAACTTTAATTACACAGAATTTAGATAATGAATTATACTCTCGCGTATGTTAATATCAAGGCGGCGTAACATAAATCTACATATGAATAGGTTGTGCAGTAATTTCGCGAAAGTTGCAATCCCGGGACGAAAATGTTGGCGCAGTTTATGCGTCTTTAGCATCTGCAGTAAGTGCAATTAAAATTATGTCGTAAACTTGGCCACTAAACTAAATGCCTATCGTTCGTAAAATTGAATTATAACAATTAAAACTCGATTACGTCGAAACGTACGGTCATTGCGTTGATTAGTTCGGCGTTGCAAGTTATATTTTTCGTACAAGATGGCGCGCAACCTTCCGGCGACACGGCAACTCGCTTTAATTTGGCGCGAACGCGCGCCCGCATATAAGCTACAAGTCGGGACATGTTTTCGTTTACACCCGTATCGCAAAAATTACCGAACGTACAAACTTTCGTGATTATTTGCCAAAGTTATTTCATAATGCAGAAACGATATTGCAGTACGAAGCAACGCGTGAAAAATCAAATGTCTTCGCTTAAATTATGCAATAATTAATTGATTAATACCTCGCAATGATTTAATAATGCAACGTTTTCATCGATTTTGCAGGTTATTTAATTCAAAACTTATGAAACTAAACTGCAAACGCAATTGCGAAAGCATCTTTAATGTTTGTCGGAGTTCGTCAAACAAAATTTGAAAGAGAATTATTTAAACAGAACCAGAAGAGTGCTTTAAAAGTACGAATTTCATAAAGATTTGCTTCGGTAATTAAGCTCGCGTCAAACGTCTCAAGAAAATTGACGATCAAAATTTTAAATTTAAATTGAATCAACGGCGGTGATTAAAGCCGACGCGTTGCGAGCGTGGCTGCAACAATTTGGTAGACCGTTTGTTTATAAATCGTCATTTAATTGAAAATTCGTGCGAAATTTGAAGTCAATTAATTTGCATCAGAAGCATTGTTAATACAAAACAACCATCAGTGTAATAATAATAATTCGCCGTTGTGGCAACGATTCGGCCCGACGAAGTTACTTTACTTTGAATATAAAACAAAAAACACTGTAAACAATAATAAACCGTTCATTAGCTCGACCTTGAAATCTTTAGTAACTCCAAAACGGGAGTGAAACGTAAACAACGTTTAAATACTCCGTAAAATGCGCTTTATTATTATTTGTACAATAAAATCGCTTTAAAACCTTTTTGTATTTATGCGCGTAAATATAGTATACCCTTGTCTAGAAACCATAACCGTGTTTATTTCACGTGCCCGAGGAAAATACGATAAATTACTTGGAGTCGTATAACCGGCGTCGGTTTAATAATTGCAAGAATACCGAATGTTGTTAAAAGTCGTTGACTCTGTAATCGGCAAAAGGAAACCAATTTTTGAACCATTTAACTTGTTATCGCGTTGTCCGCTGCTATTCAAGTTTTCTTTGTGCACTGCAGCAATTGATTCAATTTGCATAGCCGGTAAAGCATCCATTAATCAGTTTATCACATTTCACTGCAATCAAATTGCCGGCATTCTATGTATCGTTGCGTTTTTATTGATAAACAAAGAATTACAAAGGAACTGAATCGACGCTTGGACGTACACGCGCTTTGTTGCGCCAGTGTAAACATAAACATAATTAAAAGGGACGGACTTGAGTCGTATCAACGAACTACAAATGCCGTCTGGTGGAATTTAACCCAATCAACGTGAAATCAACGTGGAAAGGACAGAAAGGTCGCGGCGATGGCGGCATTACTTTACCACGATCTGACAACACCGGCCGTTTGTTTTTAAATAATGAGACGCAAACAACAATCGGAACCGTAGAATACTGGGAAAATGAAAATACTAAGAACATAAAAGTACTAAGAAAAATACAAACAACGGCCGCAATTTATTCCTTTGCACAGCTATTATCGCGCAATTGTTACATCAATATTGCAATAATCTGCATGTAAAATAATCCTTAATTACTTGCTAATCTTTTTCTCACTTTTATCTCCAACGCAATTCCAATGTTGTATGAAATATTATCACCAAGGTACACAACTACGTAGCACACTTTTAACAAACTCGCAAGATATAAGGCATATATAATGCATGGAGTTTAAGTGGATTTTAAAAAGAGTTATATTGTGCATCAATTGAACGCGAATTGTATTAAAACTTTTAAATGTTACAATGTTGATAACTTTCGTTAAAATGCATTGATTTGTGTGATATATATATATATATATTCGTATTCCTATGCATATTGTTCAAGCATATTATTTGAAATTAAATAAATTTGGTTGATTAAAATAAATTATACGATATTAGTTATCGTATAGGTATAAGTACGATTTAAATTATTGATCTGATAGTACGGTATTTAATTTCAGGGATGAATTTTTGTTTAATTTAGCATGTTATGCGCCAAGGGAGAGTAAAATGCACGTTATAAAATAACAGATCGTTTTATATTATATTTTTAATATATATATATACATATATATGTCATGCGGTACTTGTGAGCCCCCTCCCCCTCAATTTTTGACTCCCTGACCACGGATGTACAAAATTGATTTCTTTTGAGAATACAAATGCGTGGGGGCATCGCTCCCCCACCCTAAATTTTGTTTTGTTAAAATTCTAACAAAACTAACATATTAGTTTTGTGGGACCACGGCACCGTATTTTATTGGTCTGTCCTCATAACTACTAAGTTTTTATATACTGGCATTTATGACGAACATTGCGCTACGTTGCCAAGTTTCAATGTGCTTACAAGTACCATTTGACACGTATATACATATATATAAATTATATAATACATGTAATATAAATTACCACGTTTCTGGCATTTTAAGAACATTTCAATTAATGATTCGGAAATAAAGATACTTTTATTAAGACTTTCTTATATGACAGCCAATTTTTTTATACGACATTGTATTGTGTAGAAAATGTATAATAAATTTTGAACTATCTTACAGTAAATAGTATTATACTGTATTAACAAAATTACCTTAGTATATTGAGAAAACTTTATAGCTTTAGGGTAGATATTTTAATAGATATCTTTACTATCAAACATGACGAGGTATATATGATTGCCATTTCAACTTGCAATGTAAACAGTGACCGACACTTTCAACGATAGTACTTATTTATTTTTTAATAATTTATACAAACATGAAAATATACACTTTTAAAAAACTACAAATAATATATATATGTACACCATACTTACTTTTTTAGTTAAATTATTTTTTAGTTATTTATTTATATTCTGAGTTTACTTATAAATTAAATAATTATAAAATTAGATTATGTTTACACTATTTTTGCGGGTAACTTTTCTAAAGTAATTAATTATTGTATATTTTTTAAAATAAAATTGTCACACCTCCTTAGTCACGTACAAGTGCGCGCAGATGTAAGTGCGCATTAGAGACACTAAACTCTAAATGTTAAATGGTTAAATAAATTTTAACCATCTATACTTATTGCCATCGAAATAGTACTACCCATTCTCAGTGCAGTCTTCTTCGAAATATTTAAGTCGATACCTTCGAAATGCCAGAATCGTAGATATTTAAATATAAATTTTTTCTGCGCGATATACTAATTATTCTCGGGTGAGAAAAAAACGAAATTTTGTTCCATAGGGTGTAAAGTTGTTTCACGCACTTCATAATGAAGTTTCTTTTTGAATTAAAAAATTATTGACAAAATTAAAGTTATTATAAAAAAATAACAAAATAGTTATTTGCATATTCAATGCAAAAAGAAGTTTGTTATTAAAAAAAGGATTACTTGCAAATTGTTCATGCAACACGTATCGCGTTTCTAGTTTGCATTTTATCGTTATCATTTATCAATTTAGTCAACGTTTTAACAAATTGTTTTATTAAAAAAAACGACGATAAAGACTTATATGTTACTCTACTTTCATTTCTAATTCAGCGACCCTCCGGTTATCCTCCGTTAAGTCAAGCCATCTCATCATAACAAGAATTGTATCTTCTAAGAGAACAATTTCATTCAACTTTATTTCGTCCTATACACTACGGGTAAAATAAAATATTAGAGGAAATATAAGTCATTAAATGTTATTACGTTTAATATCTTTTACATAAATACTTACTGGTTATTGATTTTAAAAGTATAAGATCTCTCGAGACTGCAACGGCCTAGAAAATGTTAATATTCATTTTAAATGACAAATTATAATAAATTGCGGGAACTCTAAAAAGGAAGACAGAGAGAGAGAGAGAGATAGAGAAAGAAAAAAAGATTCATTATTACTGTTATTATCATTCTTATTTCTATTACTTTTATTATTCATGTTTTTATTTCGAAACAAACTTAGTCGAAAATCTTCGACGAAATAAAATTATTTTTCTTTTCGTAATATTTTGACAAGTTTCTAACTTATTATTTTAGTCATTATCTCTGGCGTTCAAAATATTAAAAATACGTCAATTCCAACAAGAAGTGACATACTGTTTACAAACAACTTCTTGACGTTTAATTGTATTCATCTACATTGTTATTGCGTGAATTATTAAATTCGTAAACAAAACATAATTTTCATACGTTATAATAAGATTTCGAATTATCTTAACCAAAAATTACTACACGAAAACAATTTTTTTAGCATATATTAGTAAAAATATGGTTGAATCAGTCATATTGTCGGGTCAGACGACGAAACCGCATATCCAGAGTAGCCAAACAAACCTAAGACTTTCTATACAACATACAAACATATAACATAATTATACGTACATATATATATATGGCAAATGTCCTGTTCGGGGTCCTACCACTTTTGGGCCCCCTAACTACGGCCCTGAAAATTTGTTTTTTTGTAGAAAATATGGCGGAGCGCATCGGGCGGCCTTCGGCCACCCTCACAAGGGAATGCGGGGGGC
>JABFQC010002185.1:0-16818 GCA_022817085.1 Psilanteris sp. ZL-2020
CGTAAGAACAATTACAAATTTTCCATCTAATGAATTATTTTTTGATAGTAACTGAACTATTAATTAATAAATGTTAATTGTTACAAAAAAAAAGAAAAAAACCTTTGTGCATTTGTTTTAAGTTTCAAAAACTATGAAATTATAATAAAAACGGAAATTGCATTCCAGCGTATTAATAATATTATATTTGAAGTATTTAACGTTTTGAAAGTAGCTGTAACAATGAAAAATCAACCTTTGTTATGCTAGCAGTTACACAATTATTGAATAATGTATTAACTAAGAATTAAAAAATGACGTACGAAATTTTGTATGTAGGAATAAGCTTTCTTGTAACGATTTTTTTTTTCGATTACATGTCAATTGAAATAAAAAAGAAAACCTTTCTGAAAAATATGAAAAATTTTTCAAGCAATAAAAATAACATAAAAGTGTTCTGCAATAAGCAGGTTACTTTTCTTGAAAATAAATTGTCAAATAAATTCTAATTTCATAGTAACGGTTAATAATACATTGTAACCGGGAGAAGAAGAGAGGGATACATTTCCTCACAATTTACGCAATTCATATTTTGGAATGAATTTCAAGCTATACTTTACGTAAAATAAATATTTTCAGTATAATCTTTGATTTTAAATGTATACTTAATTTAAGAGTATAATTTAAACAAAGTTGTCAAATCACGACTCGACTCGATTTTTATATTTTACATTTTGGCCTTGCGTTATTCTCTAATTTATAAAGGGATATTCCAAGATACATACAAGTGACATTCGAAACTTTTAGTTATCTTAAAACATTTTTTAACAAAACGCACACCATTGAAATATATATATATATGTATATATTAAAAAAAAATGAAAAAAAATTCTATCGAGATTCTATCATTTTGAGAAGTAACAAACGTTTACGATGCAAATTACTTTCGCTTGATGAATGACTAAATTACATTAATTTAAGATTCAATTCTTATCTAAATGTATTTAATAATAATTAGAAATTGTAAAATAAAGTTTCAGGTTTATGTTCTGTATCCTGTATGTTTCATTGCTATCTAGGCAATACGTTTTAAAATGTCAGCGCGATAATCCCTGATTACTGAAGCAAACACCTCGTTGTTTCTTTTGAATTTGTGAACCGCAATAGACCGGTTTTGTGCTCTAATAAGACCACGAGAAGATAGACCTTCGGGTAACCGGATACGGTGTAGAAACATTAGATAATGGGCCGAACAATATATTATAATAAGTTACCCACTTTATTCGTTTTGCGTAAATCTATTCATTGTTCAATTATTGAGATTACAACTTTTATTGCGGGCAATTAAAAATCCTTAACTCATCGCTCTTATATTTGACGCGTTACGAAATTTGCCGGTTATAAATTTCGTGATAATTGGTTGTCGGTTAACAATTCGAACTTTGTCTTTTCGATTTAACGTGCATTTTCTTTACAGTTTGCAGCGCCGAGACTAATTGAATCGTGTAATAAGTTTGCACGAAAATTCTTTATTTTGCATACGCTGAATAAATTGAATAAAGTATGATGTAAACAATACACACACAAGGTTTTATTATTAAATATATATTAAAATCAAAATCGAGTTGTAGAATTACAGTTGTTTTGATTTATTATCATTTATTTATTATTGATTACGAAAAAAATGACAAAAATTACTATTTATATCCTAAATTTGGAATTGTAAGAGAAAAACAATAATATTTACTGTTTTTAAAGGTAAAAAGTAAGTTTTTACATAGAAAAATACTACTTTATCATAATATAATACTTTTAAAAATAATAAATATTATGTTTTTTCTCTTGTAGTTCCGAATTAATGATATAAATATTGTTTTTCGTCATTTATTTCTCTCAATATATACTTACTGGCGACTCTTTTGTTTTCATTATTTTCAATAGTAACCCCGCTAACTTGCGCTTACAAATCGTGCGATGTAATGTTCCCCGAGTGCGCAACGGCTTTTAATGAACTCTCTTATCGTACACAAATTGCGAAATAACAATAAACAATTGAAAAACGTTTTCATTTTAATAATTACAATTCCAATTCAGTATTACGAAATAATTTTATTTCCTGTACTTTGTTGAGAAAGGAACGATTCAACTAGAGAACAGTCTGAATGAAGACAAAGAAGCAGTCACAATGTGGCGTTCACACATGCGATGTTACACATAACCAGTGAGTAATTTAATTAAAGAAAAGCGCACTTTCGGCGAGTTCCGAGAAAGGTGCTCGTCGAAAGTCGACTGCCGCGCGATTCGAATCGTCCGCGCGCTGCCCGAAATCAACGATCCATTATAATGCGAAACGCACGATCGTCGTTTTGTTGCGAGCACCTCGTTCGTTACATTTCGACACCGAATGGAGGCCCAACTAAAATTCCGAATAATCTAATTGAATCTCGTTGCGGCGGGCGCGTCGCGAGTCGGCGAATCCGGCATCCTTGGGGCGGAAAAAACGCGCCGGATCAGTTGAATAAATAAGCGCGACGAAACGCACCCGAGGCTCCCGTGGCAGTGGCGGACAATTCCGCAACGAGTTTCGGGCTTAATTTCTCGTGCGCGCGACGCTAACGAACGCACGGCGCGGTGCCAATCGCGCTCGTTAAATCGGCGCGTCGAGCGAGCGGTCGCGAAGCGCGCGATACGAAAGCGCGATTGCGGGCGCTGCACGAGCAACGTCGACACACGTTTCGCGCCGGCAAACGAGCCGCCGATACCGGGTAATTGGACGCGACGCCGGAAGTGCGCGCGACCCTGCGACTCGCTCCTCGACACCGATTGGTCAATCGGCGCAATCGCGTCGGCCGATCGGCGGTTGCGTTGTTGGCCGACGCGCGTTGACAAATCTGCTACTGTCAGCGTGAAAAATGGCCCTCGCCGATTTCGTTTAATTAACGACCACCTGGCCGTGTTTGTTGCGCCCTTAAGGTCGACCGTGGCTTATTCCGATCCGTGAATTGACGCGCATCCGGTCTGGCTTTATGCGCGCGTAAAACATCGCGGCGTCGAGCGGGGCCGACGGCTGCGCTTATCGAGTGTTCGCCCGCGAGTATAGAGTGTATCGGCGAAACGCGCGGCCGACCGATCGGACGCAAATTCGAGTTATCCGCGAGTCATCGGCGACCGCCGACGCTCGTTCGTTGCGCTTCGCTAAAATCAATTACTGGACCCGAACGCGAGGCGCGTAAACAGTGATCAACTCTCGGAGCGTCCGAACGAGATACGAATCGAGGATGCGAGCGCCGACGAATTAATCAGCGTGTTTCGTTCGCAAACAACGTCGATGTTATCGCGAGTCGCGCGAATATGATTTCACGCTCGTCACGCAGCCACGCAGGCCGACGTCCATTCGGCGGGACGCACGGGCGTGTCCAATTACGAGTTATAAAGCGCTAATAATTCACGTTTCTAAAAGTGTTTGGCAGCGGCGCGGTCGGGACTCGGCGGCCTTGACAAGGTTGCCGCTAATCGGTTCTGCAGGCATTCCGTCATTGTAAAATAGCAGACCGAGCTCGCATTCTGCGCGCATTGCTCGGGCTCTTCGTGCGTTGTCCTCTTGCGGATTTGCTCGTAACCCTGAACCCCGCGCGATTCCATTTAGATTTTTCGCGCGCTTCGGCGGCACGTTCATTCAGTTGTGTATATATATATATATATATATATATATTTTTGGCATTTGGTATTTTTAAGGTGCTGAGGCCCCCTAGGACCCTCGCGTTTTGGGTTTGGCTAGATTTTAAGGGGGGGTCGAGGGGGCGTAGCCCCCCCGCATTCCCTTGTGAGGGTGGCCGAAGGCCGCCTGATGCGCTCAGCCATATTTTCTACAGAAAAACAAATTTTCAGGGCCGTAGTTAGGGGGCCCAAAATTGGTAGGACCCCGAACAGGACATTTGCCATATATATATATATTTATATATACAATGTTGCTTTCTGGCCGTCCCATTACGTGATCGACCCTTTTCGTTCGCAATTGTTTCATCGTTCCTGCGCAGACCGGCGTCCAGTTACGTCGCCCCGCGCACGCGCGAACCCGATTCCCCGTGCGCGATTTGTATGCGGTTTGCGCGGGACGCACGAATATGCGCTGCAGTTGCCAGCTTTGTAGCGCAAACACCGCGCCAGGCCTTTTACATTTAGCATTTTTCTCGACCGTTTCCCCCCGCCTCCGCGCCCCGCGACTCATTTATTTGCAATCCCTTGCGACCGGTTGGCTCTCGGCGTTCCGCTTCTTTTCCGTCCTCCTCGCGGCCGAGCTTTGTCCGACCCGGGCAATCCGTTTAACGGGAAAAAATGTAATTATTCCGGCGACAAAAAACTCACACGATCGGTTTATGCCAACTTTTTCCTTTCCGTATTGTTTGTCCCGATCTGACACTTTTTTGCCGCGGCGTCCCTTCGGCCGGTCGCCTGCCGGTCGGTAGTCGCATTCCAATCGAACGTTTCGACGATTACAAATTATTGACCGCGTATTCAAGCGCGCTTTCCCTGTTTCGGGTACTGTCGTCACGGTTCTGTATCGCATTCATTGCGACGATATATATATATATATGTATATACATATATGCATTGCAAATATGATAAATTTAATATTAAAATCAAACGATTCTATTCGAAACAATTGCCGATAAAAAATGTCAATTTTCGATTTTTGTATATCTTAAACGCATCGATTGATATTACGATAACAAACAACGTTAGAAGCAACGAAGATCGGCGCGACTGCCGAAAATGTTGAAATATTTCTGGGTCGTTTCATCGACGTGCGAATTTGAGGCGCTGAATAGAGAACCACGCGTCGCAGTCTAAGCATTTCTTTGTTTCGGAAGAACGATTTTACAACCAGTATGCTGATTCGTAAAAATGTATTTCCCCACCGCGCGTGCATCGACCACTCACGTTACGCCTCTCGCATTACTTCATATCATTTTTATTAAATATCATATTATACCGGTTTCGCCGTGGAAATGAACGGGGACGAACTCGAGGGTCGACTCGCGAGGTAACTCCGCACCGCCGAGTATTCTCGTAGGAAACCTTGACTGCCAACTCTTTTCTTTCCAATTGATCGATTCTAATGTTTTCGCTAATACTTTGCTATTACGCGCTCGGCTGCTTTCGTTGCTCCCAGCTATAATTATGTATACGCTCGCTAAAATTTAGAATCTATCCGGGATCTTATATAAATTAGATTGTTTAAATTGTCAACATATATATATATATATATGTGTGTGTTTGTATGTGTGTGTGTGTATAATGTATAGAACGATAATTTAAATACAGGTTTAATGGTCATTGAGGCAGAATTCGAGTTGAAATTCATCACTGACAATTTTACAAGAATTATTGTTTAAATTATTTGATTGAATTCAAGAGAAAAAAATAACGATTTATTTTGTATGTAACGTCGTAAACATTCTCGGTCGTAATAAATCTTTCATAGAACCAATATCTGTGCCAAGATGAGAGTTATTGCTTTATTTAACAAGGATGATTAGTTGTTTTCTATTTGGAAATCCTTTTATCATTAAAATGACCCGCTCAAGCAAAGTATGATAATTTGTCACCAAATTTGATGGTTTCTATATCAGTTGCTCAAATATCGAACATTTCAAAGAAGTTATATATACGTTTCGAAAAGATCATCGATTTATCTTCACCGCGAACAAAATATTATTAGATAATAAATATTAATTTATATATTCTGCGCCTTGTGTTAACGACAGGCTTTTGAGTGTTATTTGTAAAATTGTGTCAAACTAAATTAATTATTTATGCTGATATATATAATCGCGGTCGTTCAAAATTGTTGTATAATTGTGGTATACTGTTCAATATATATATATCGAATGAAGATTTAGAATGACTTTTTTAATATCCTTTACGGAATAAAAACTTGGAAAGATCGCTATCGCTAAATTTCAGTAAGGGTGTTCACAGACCAATTATTTAATTGACATAATTTAATTATAACAACGATGAAGTGACAATAATTGATCACAGACATTAAGCGTACCAAAATTGTCTTATAATATTTTCATCTTTATTGCCAAACAATTCTTTAATGATTTAATATAAACAGCTTCTCTCTCCTTGCACTTTAAATCCTTTCTATTATTACAACGTATTCTTGAAGTGTTATTTTTACATTACAAAGAAATTACATAACCCGCAGTTAGATTAACAACAACCGATCAATTGAAGCATATCAATCGAAATTTAATTGTACATTTGCCTACAATAATATAAAAATTGAAATAAAATTGATTTAAATGTATATATTGAATGTCACAAGTGTTATTTTAATTGACGCGAATCAAATTTTGTCAATACAAATATTTTATACCGAAAAAAATATTAGTGTAAAATTTACTATATTTTATAACTATTGCGCGAGATACAATGTTATTCATATCAAATATTCTTATATATAAAATAAACATTATCATTTATGGAATATCGATTACTGTATTATATTAAAAAATGTACGTTAAAAAGCAAACCGTCCCACGATTAAATGCATACGAATACTATGAATTTTGAGTACTTTGTGTAAAAGTGATTGTTTAAATAATTATGTAATTCGTTTAAAGACCAATGTGTGTAACAATAAATTACATATTGATTACAGGTATTAATACGTTTTTAATCAATGTAAAAACATTTCTTATATATTACACAGACGATTTCGTGTATTGCAATATATTTAAAAGTGGTTTGATTATATTAATTTTTTCCTAAATTTCTAATTGTTTTATTTTGATCACTTATTTAAACTTTTTTCTATTTTAACGTTGAACACATTTTTTTTCACTGTGAAGTGATGTTTCTGTGTAAGCATACTTTACTTTTTGTAAAAGTTAATATTCATGTGTATTGACAAGATCAAATAAATAAGTGCTCAATTGTAAGAAACTATTGATTAAAATTCTTCAATTTGTATTTATAATGATTTATATTGAAACGTAATTCTGTCTTTTTCTCAAATTATGTTTTCTGGTAACCTGCATATGTTAATGGCAGCTAAGGTTTTTCCAAACGTCTAACGATACAATGAAAGAGAATAGATTATAGAGTATAAGATTCAGTATAATGAAACTCTTCATTTACATTTTCGTTTTGATCATTATTTCGTTTTGACCTTTCGCCGGTCTTCAATAGTATCGAATTTAATACTGACTGGTTTTATTATTATCTCTGAAAATTGATAGTTTTTTCGTGTGTATTAGAATCAAAATAAAAGGCTTTCTATAGTAGTTTAAAATCGTTTTAATTTCGTTGAATTTATTAATATGAAGATCTATAAACATCGTATCCTTTCTCATATCATGATAATGTTAGAATCACTTAGTAATTGTTATTTTTGTTTATAATATGTATTGTATCTTTATTGCAAATTTGTACGATTTAAATATTAATTATATTAACCATTATAGCTGTGTGGTTTATATTGCAATGTATTTATTAAGTATTTTCGAGTGAATAAGTTATTTCTTGTAATTATTAATTTTAGCAATTCAAACAGATTTTCAATATTTTCAAAATCATTTATTTTTTTTTTAATTGTGATCTATAGATATTTAAAAACGATGGTGATCGTTAGTCATTAAAATAACAAAACAATAAATAATTGTAATAATAATAATAATAAAATAGTAATTAGCATCGTAATCGAAACGCAATGTTAATATTCAATATTGTTAGTTGTTCTAGCTGGACATAATATTTCAAAAATTTCACAATCTATTCAAGAAAAAATGTACTTTTGTATAAATTATAAACATAACACTGTAAAAAATATAATTATGTATCATAAACAAATTTTTTCCACTTTGCACTGTTTACAAAAATTATTCAACAACGAAAATTGGTTAATCGAAATCCATCAATCTAAAGGCGAATAGTCTTATCGTTTAATAATAAATGATATCTCGGATTATTTTTCTCAAATATTTTTTTCAGTTTTCATGGTAACAAGAATGTTAATAATTTGATTTCATCACAAAGTATATATTTATACATATATATTTATTTTCAATGTAAAACATTCCAAAACATATATAAAATATAAAAATATTTTTGTATAATATTTACACCTAATTATTATATATATTTACTAGAAAATACACAAATAAAATTAGCGTGCATTGTACACTTAAAAATAATACACGCCGCGTGTATTTTCTTGCATTTAAAATAAGGAATAATAAATTTCAGGTTGTTATTCTTAATGTTCGCGATAGCAGATGATGAAGATAACAAAAGTAACATAATAAAATTAGAAATAATTTTGAAAATTAGTGTCGAAATTATACCGGTAGACAAATTTAGATCTTTCGGCACATTAAATCAGCATACATTTACATAAATTATATTGCATAATCGTATGTTAATTGATTGAACATTTATATCAACACCAAGATGAATTTTTGTTAACACCTAAAATGAAACTTAATTTAAATATAAAATATAAAAACCCCCAGACATTGTTAAGATTCTTGCACACCTATCGTCCGTCCGCGAAAAAAATGTCTTCACTGAACTGAAAAAACTAATAAATTTAAAAGAGAAAGGTTTTAACAATCTTATTTCTTTTAATTGTCGAATATATAGAGGGGAAATGAAATATTCAACAAATAAAATAAACATATAATGTTGTTAATCCCACTACAAAAAAAGTACGAATAACCGAATGCATTATTAATAATACACGAAGATTGTTTTTTACAATCTATAACTATTAAAATGAATTAGTATATCAAAATTTTACAATTAAATTTTGCTTACATGTAGTAAAAAGTTACATTATAAAACACAATACCTATAGCTTTATAAGGATATCATGATTAGTATAATGGAAATTACTATACTTTATAGAAATTTGTCTTATAAAATATAGCTAATTCGTCTAGAAGATATTGTATTATACAGAAGATATATAATAATTTTACACTGAGAGAAATAAATAACGAAAAATTACTATTTATTTCCTTAATTTGGAATCATAAGTGAAAAAGAATAATATTTACTGTTTATAAAAGGAAAAAGTAAGTTTTTTACATCGAAAAATACTACTTTATCATAATATATTATTTTCAAATATAGTAAATATACTGATTTTTCTCTTATGATTCCGAATTAAGCAAATAAATAGTAATTTTTCGTCATTTATTTTTCTCAGTATAGAAATATTTGGTTCCAAATCCCTGAAATACCATAATGTATAGTCATTTTTAATATAACATTTTTCTCCGTGCGTATAATCGAATGATAAATACGTAATCTCATTTCAATACAATACAATATGAACGTTATCATATAATATATATATATCTTCACTCCTCGTTATATTATAATATTTTACAGCATCTTACTTCACCGTCATCCATGTATTATTTAACTTTCGTATTATCTCCGACTTCTTGATATAACAGCTCGTCCTATAAGTAGATAGCTCAGAAATTATATCAATTAATGTAATGGCAATGACATTCAGAAACTATTTCCGTCACAATATAAAGCTGTTTATAAATGATATGCATCTTGAGTTATTAACTTTGATGATGTGATAATAAAGTAGAAAGTTGATACTACAAAGAATATAACGTTTGTTCGCTGTGCATGCGTTCGTATATATAGTTGTGATTCTTATGACGACGAACACTTACGTACGTATCTAAATAATCCCTTTTTTACGTACCGCCGCGATGCGAGCTTTGCCCTTAATTTGACGTACGCGACAAGATTCAATTACGTCGTTCCATACGAACGCATAAAAACCCTGACAGATTACCGCTTAAGGATTCCCTGAAGCTGCTCTTTGTTTGGCCATATCCATATATAAATATGCACTCGCGTGCAGTTTCTGCAGGATATCATTTTTTGCCAGCCGTTATTTGCATTTTCGAAGAATTCCACTCACACGATTGAATAATACAGGCGCGTTCGAAATTCGGGCAGTTTTTTTTACCGTTTTATGCAATAAATATTCGCGGGCAAATGATTTCTGGAAACGTCACTTAATCAATTTATTTGTCAAGTTCGATTTCGTCTATCGGATTCGTAAACTATTCCCGGGTGACGATACAAAAAACACGGTAGTAGTGCCGAGTTTGTTTTTATTTGTGTGTGTGTGTGTGCTCAAATTGTGCTCTAAATTTCAAAAGATATGTCGCTCGTGTTTTTGTGACGAACAACTTGGAAAGGAATCGAATGACTGATATATTCCAACTCAATAAAAAGAGTATGTTTATTCAATTGTTTTGAAACAAATGTCACTATTGTTGAATAGGATCGATCGCCAATTTCAATAAATCAGAACGGATGAAAGACATTTCCATAAAAAAAAATATTTGTTTTTGATTACGACGTTTTGACAAATTATATGTATTCCAAACACGAAGTTTAAGGCGTCTTCTAAGGCATAAATTATAAAATATATATATAATTGTGGTTTTAGTACGCTCCATGTTTTTCAGATTCGAATATAAAACTGAATTTATCTTGACCACGCATTCTGAATTCAATTAGAAAGAAAACGCTCGCTGCGTTGGATTCGGTAGTTGATTATTGCTTTATTGATATTAATTATCATGTATTATTTTACAAACAAGTGTTTCGCTCTAAATAAGTCGATCGAAATAAATTAGACACTATTATTACTCATCCAATAAATCTGCTGATCGGTCAAATGATTCGAGAGTCATGAATTTTCATCAAGGTTGCCTTTTGATACTGTCGCTCGATCTTAATTATTATATTTGCTTCGTAATAATATCGCTTATAAAATCGAACCAATTTTAAAACCAACCGTTTTGATCGACTGACGTCATTCGATGCTTCTTTTTCATTTTGCAGCTCGTGTCGTACAGGACAGGGAAAAAGTATAAATCAAATTTTATTATAAAATGAAGAAAACTGAACATGTACTTTCGTCTTTTAAATTGGTCTAATAAATTATAGTAATAATGTAGCTTATAGTAAAAAAGTATTGTCAACGTATAAGAATTTTGTACATTCCTGTCTCGATGATAAAATTTACAGATAGTCTTTTTCGTGACGCTCATATACAGTTTTTTATATCGATTTTTCAGACTGCATCAGTATTTTTTGGGATAATTGTATACGTTATTTTTAATTTTTGTTATGCAAATGCGACGATTACCAAATTGCTGAAGTAAAATATACACATCAAGAGTCGCGGAAACGAACCGATCAGATTTACGTATAAAAAGTTATATGTTATAAGTTATTATAATGTTTTATAAAATATAATTAAATTAATGATATATTTATATAGATATCATCGAAATGATTCTATAAACTGAAACTTCTTCCCTTAATTGTATTTCAATAAGCATACATATATACAGTATTTTTTGTTATAATTTCCTTCTATTTTCTATTCAATACCGATGTCTCGCAATTTTTTAGCGGTTTTTATGTATTTTTTTCGTTCTAAACATGAGTAATAGAACATTGCCTGCCATAATAAAGTTTACGTGGACCGGTTTTACAATCGAGTTAATAATACCAACACTGCACGTAGCCCTACAAAGGAATTTAAAGCCGTTCGGTAAACAACTTAAACCTCGTTCAACCGTTTTCTTACCGTAATAGTAGATTATTCATAACGACATTTTCTGTTAATTGTGGCGTTAATCATGCCGCGCTTCTAAAAAAATCAATTCAGTTTTATAATTGAATATAATTTTACAATGCGACGTAGGATAAATCTTCGCTAGCATTCAATTACTAGGTTTTATAGCTGATAATTATTAAATAATATATTACGTTGGTCTAAAAATTCGAGCCTGTCCGCAAAAAGATTGAACGCTTTTTTTACTCGAAGCGTATACTGAAAATATATGGCCATATTTGTGCATATTTGCAATTCAACCTTTAAAGGAAGACCACGTTTTTACCGGCTTTTTTTACTGTTTTCGTTTTACATTTATATCATACATGTCAAAATGATAATTTAGAAAAATAAATATTCCGTTCAATGAAATTGTACTCCATTTGTTCATTCTTCGATATAGAATTCGTTATTTATGGAAAATTTAGTTTTTATTCCATATATGATAAATCATATATGTCTTAAATTTATACGAATCGTATTCGTATTCATATATAGGGTATTCATATTAGTAGGAAAACTATATTCACTTGAAGAAAGTCGTTTTTGAAAGTCATTTTTTCTTAGACTGAGTTTTATATTTTTTGAAATTTTGGATAACGTTGACTTTAAATAAACAATCAAGATACATACATCCTACAATATTTGAGACACGTTGTTTTAAAAAATATTTAAAAATAGTACAATTTAATCGCGGACAAGGTTTGGAGGGAGCATTAAATGAAATAAACAGTTAATAAGTTAAAATTTTGTACGACTATAAATTGTGCGAAGCGGTATAACAGACAAGTGAAACATAAATTTGTTATCATTCTCATTAAAGTGTTGTGTCCATGCTTATATCGCTTTGAAATATTATTCAAATTACTCCAAGTGTCTGCATTTAACTTTTTAATCATTATCTATTTTTCATGAGACACGTTAACCACTTATTTTGGTTGGTAATTGCATATGACAGTAAACATGGTCAAAGCCTTCTCTCAAACACGAGCCCAAATGCCGCATAATAAAATCACTTTTATTCAACCGCGGTGCTCCACGATAATTGAATTATAAAAAATGACTCGATAAAATGTAGTAGAATTAATGAATCGAGTTCTAGAAAAATGCAGATACATTAACATTACATTTCAAATAATTATAAAATAATAACTGCGGTATCAAAATTCAATTTGAGTAACATACAAAAACAGGACAATAATTATTAATTATATAAATCAACGTAATCGTAAATTAGCATCAAATTGCAATTTGGTTATCGTTAATAAACATTCCATAAATTGTAACGAAACCCTAACGTGGCGATCAAAATTTAATAAACGAATTAAATAAAAAAAAATCATTTATAAAATCAATTAATAAAAATAAACAATTGTCTACTAATCTAAGTTTATAAAAAATGAAGACAACGGTATTTAATTAATGCTTAACGTTCGAATGGAAAATAACATTTCTTATTAATATTTTGTTCTTAAAAAATATCTATCGCGAGTGAGCAAATATAAATTAACTTTTTGCTTTCATTGCCGAAAATGAATAATGATAAAGCCTAATCGTTGTTAACGTGTCCCGAGCAGTCATTATCTTTGGTGCGAATTAAGCCGAATTAGAGTTGAATTGAATGCATTGTCTATTATCGCTGGTTCGTTAAATCTTCGACGAGACTATAATTTTATGCTAAAACTAGTGATGTATACCGGCCGAACGATTGATACCAAGAACCCTTAGTCCAGTCGATGCACGGACAGTAGCCTGAACCAGTTCAGACGAGTTTCCTGCTGAAGGCGAACAACTTGACCGACTGAAAAGCCGAGCATCGTGATGAAAGTGAAAGGTATTTGTCGACTGTTGGGAGAAGAGCACACCCCGACCTAGCTTAACCTATAATGCCATTGCTAGATTTAAGGGTTTTCGAATAAACACCTCTGTGTTCAAAACCCGAAGACTAGATGGGACTTTTAAATTGAACAAATAACCAGCGCGGTGTATCCTTAAATCTCAGGTCCTGATTTTTCCTAATCTCACTTCCTGCTTCGTCGTTGCATTCAGTCGTGAAGATATTTGCTTTGTTCATTGGAACAACAATAACCCTATACTACAAATTCGACCAAACGAGTTCATAAAAGTTGGCTGAATGTACAATTATGCGAATAATAATAGGTGTTTTACAAGTGTTTAAGCACCGTTTATTATATGTTTGAATATTTTGTCATATTTTTATTATCTGGATTTATTGTATTGGTCAAATTTATAAGATCATTTTTTGTTGTTTTCAGTTTTATTTAACGAGATGAATATAAATAGAATTAACGCAATAGTTTGGTTTGTTAACTGGCAAACAAAGAAACGAGAAATGCTTTGTTTAGCACGAGAAATACATTTCCAAAGAAAAACTGTCTAAGAGGAACTGTCTAAGAAGTAAGGATCGTTGTCAATTGAATAAATGTTCGATTAATCCGCCGTAGGTTATTTAAAGTTGGCAGAATTAATTAGTAATATTTATAAACGCTATGTCATTCATACACTGAAAAAAATAATCTTACAAATTTGACCAAACTGGATAATAAAAGTAGGAAAAATTAACAAAAATGTAAATAATATGATAAATTACGGTCAGACAATTTTAAAAATATGTCAAATATTACCAAATAATTGATATATTACCAAGGATATAAATACCATGATATTGTCTAATTTTTATTTACATTTTTGCTCACTTTTCCTCCTTTTATTATCTAGTTTGGTAAAACGTGTAATAATATTATTTTTTTCAATATACGACTGCATAATTATACATTATAATTTACTAAATATTTTTTGAAATTGCGCATTTAGAATAGCTTGAACAAATTATTGTTAATGGTATAAGTAATTTTATGAACAGTTTTTTATGTTTTATTCATTCGTTGTAAAATATTTTCTAATAAAACATTTTCATAAGTAACTACACTGTTAAAATATATAATATGTGTGTCCTATTTAAGACACAAAGTGGCTTAATAGACGCGTAACTTAACCTTATGCGCAATATCTTCTCTTAAGACAGTTTGTGACTTAAATAAGTCATTTTGTGTCTTAAAAAAGTTACATTTAAAACATTTTTTCTAGTAGTATATTATACGCTGAGAAAAAAAGTCTTTGATAATACTATTCTGGTTATGGTGAACATGTTTTATTGTAAACATTAGCAGATTTTTGTAAGCATTACTAGAATTCTGGAAGTCGTTACAATAATACATGCTTAGTTTGACCAAAATGTTCATGTCAAGGATAATTGTGTAACGATTACCATGAATTCTGGTAATCATTACCAGAATTTTTTCTCTGTGTAGTATATAATAATCATATTACACGTGAAAAAATTAATATAGCGTATAAAATAATTAATTTGAGTAATTTTACCTTAAGTATGTTTTTGTCCAATAGTCTTGACTCAACTTGCTCAATTCCACCCATTAGTTGTAACTGATTTGTAAATAAACTTTATCGTTTATTTAAACCTGAAAATAATTTTAAAGTTTGTATAGATATAATAAAGTTAAAAGTATTAGATATTAAACCTGGCATAAATCATTAATTATGTAATATATTCATCTTATTAACTATTTTTGAAATAAATGTATAAGTTTAATACGAAAATTGCTATAT
This sequence comes from Psilanteris sp. ZL-2020, assembly GCA_022817085.1. Classification (NCBI taxonomy): domain Eukaryota; kingdom Metazoa; phylum Arthropoda; class Insecta; order Hymenoptera; family Scelionidae; genus Psilanteris; species Psilanteris sp. ZL-2020. The sequence goes on from JABFQC010002185.1 coordinate 15,308, forward strand.
TAAATATATATATATACATATATAATATATATGAAAAATGAAGGATAATGTTAAAAATAATTAACGTTAATGCGGGGGGGGGGCTGCGCCCCCAACACCCCCTTAAACATTTAACCAAACCTAAAACGCGAGGGTTCTAGGGGGCCCTAGTACCGTATTTTACTGGTCCGTCCCATTAAGCACCACTACGTCAATGTTTTATGGGGCTGTTGCTTAATTGGAAAATCCCATCAAGCACCATTTTGTATACACACTGGTATTTCTCACGACATTTTGCTATGTTGCCAAGTTTCAAAGACCCATTATCCACCATTTGTCATATATATAATCTCCGGTGGTTTTGAATACCGACCACTTTAGGGTTCCCTAACTACGGCCCTGAATATTGGTTTTTTATAGAAAATATGGCGGAGCACATCGGATGGCCTTCGGCTACCCCGACAAAGGGATGCCAGGAGCTCCGCCCCCCAACCCCCCACCCACGCATGCAAAAATCTAGCCAAACCCAAATCGCGAGGGTCCTAGGGGGCCCCAGTAACGTGCTTTGTGATTTTGTATGCAAAAGCACCAGTTAATACATAATACACACCTGGTGTTTTTGAATAAATTTTACCCTGTTGTCATATTTATGAATATTCAAAAACACCGCTCTCGAAAAATATAAGATCAACTAATTCTATTATTATACAAATGATAAACCAAGTTACGCACTGCTAAATGGTATGTCTTAGATGTCACGATTTTAAGACACAAAGTGACTTATTGAAGTCACCAGATGTCTTAATACAAAATATTGTGCATTAGATTAAGACACTTAGTCTTCTTAATTAAGTCGCTTTGTAGCTTAAATAAGACATCTGTATTATATGTTTTTAGCAGTGCATTTTTTTTCTTTTATTTATTTAGTAAATGTTACGCAATAAACGATTATTAATCAATCATTTGTTATATAATTATTAAAACATATTTTGATTATTAATTTAGTAATCATCATTTAACTTGTTTCTTTAACACCATTGATCCAATAAGAATTATCGAAAGTAAATGTTAAATATGACATAAGAAATTGATCTGTTTCATGTCCATATGCCAACTTTTTTTAATTAAATTATTAATCAAATTACGTTATTGAAGTTGAAATAAAAATGTATACCGGTAGTCGGAATGGAAGAAAAAAATATCTCTATTAATGTGTATGATATAATAAATGGTTGAAAAATAAAGCATAATGGAATAACAAGAAGTACAATAAAATTTATATTAAGCATATATATTTATATTCTGGAGGCATATATAAATACATTATAATAACTTATAACAGAAAAAAGCATGCGTATGTCATCAAACTTTAAAGAAGAGCTTTCTAAACCGCAAAAAACTTTAGTGCCTGCTTATTATTTGCTTTATATATACACACTGTATGTGAAATGTATAGAAGTACCCGGAAACACTGTTAACGCGCGTTACTGGTCCGTCAACAAAATTTTACGTAGAAGAATGATGATACATAT
>JABFQC010002186.1:0-16817 GCA_022817085.1 Psilanteris sp. ZL-2020
ACATAATATTTAAAGTTAAGAGCATAAAAATGCATTTAAAAATATGCTTTATTAAAAAAATAAATAAGTTTCAAGCTGTTCTTTAGCGCTATGAGCTTATTAATGAATAATTTTCACATTTTTAAAGATATTCTCAATAAAATATAAAAAGTTTGCACGTGTTGAAACACAAATATTTTCATTGTATAATAAAATTGCAATTAAAACAAGATCATCTTATAACAAATCGTTATCGATCATTTTTAATTTCGAATATTGAGAAACAAGTAAAAAGTTAACTTAAATATAAACTCGCGGTAAATAAGTATAAACAGATTATAAATGAATATAAAAATAAAAATGATGTAATTATCAGTTGTAGTTATAAAAGAAAATAACATTAAACAATGTTCGTCGATTACTACAAAAATGAATTTATAGGCACGCTGTTTTTACCCTTTTAATCCAACAGTCTTATTGATCAATAACTTTATTACTTCCATTTATTTTTCGATTGAAATAATCAAGTTCATAAACATTAACATCAATAAATCTCCGCAAATAACTAAACGTTACTCTGAACTGAATTCGTTTAACGAATCAGCAAAAGAATCATCGTTGTTTTTTTGAATTTATCTTACGAACTTCAACTATTTCAATGAATTAATGCAATTAATAATAAACTTAAACACTTTTATAATTATTTCTTACAAAGTTGATTGCAAATTGTAATTTTTAGTTAGTTAATATTAGTTATTGGAAGAAATGTATAAAGCTTTTCGGTTATAGTCAATTTACTTCGTTGAATACTTTTGCCAATTTTGAATTGTCATTTTAACACTTTTATCAATTCTGTAACAAAACAAAGTGACTCGTGAACAATAAATAAAAGTTTTAAAATTCAAATAAGTTATGATCTCTGTACAATTGTGTGCATTTAACTTAAAGGCGTGTATCTTACACTATTAACAAAATTAAACATAAGAACGTACAGTTTTACTGATTTAAATTTTCTATATGATGCATATTATAAAACAAATTGCATTGTGTAATGCTCGTCTGTATCCTAGATATATATATACATAGTATTTCTTCCATTAATTTACTAAACTCAATATTATATTCAATAATTAATTATATTCAAATGCAATTGAATAAAAAATATATTACAATATATAAATATAATGCTGTATATAGTATACAAAGCAAAATGACATTTACCAATGCCTGTCAATGTTCAACTTTTCGTTTATATAAATTCCAAAAATTACTTGATCCAATTAATTTGCATCTACTCACAGTAGTTAATCGCGGACTTTCGCCATAGATATGTATTCAAAAAAGACAAGACCATAATATTAACATTCTGAACGTTTGAACATTTGAAATCATATTGTGCAGTCCGAATTGTTGCAAATGAAGATCGTTCGAATGATTACAACTTAAAATAAAATAAAATAAACAACAAAATACGCAATAATGATACAAATTAATGTTTCCTAAAATTATCCACAGCCAAACCAGTCAATCCCCGAGGACTTGTGATTCACGCCATAAACATCTCCCTCAATCATTAATGGCAGTGAATTTGTGTAAGACCCGATACATGTTCATTTCGTTGAGGTTGCCATACATCTCGTGATCAGGCTCCCGCTGCGACCTGGTGCTGGTGACGCTGGCGACGTCCCAGTTTTTGTCCCGTCGCCCGTGATCGGGCTCTTGGTAGTGGTTGTACTGGTACGCGTCGTGCTTGTTCACCGGCAGTGTCGAATACGTGGTCTGCGTATGCATGGACCTGTGTCCCTGTGCCGTAGGCTCAGCGTACGTAGGCGCTTCCCTATCGGCTAGGTACTCGCGCGAGCGCCGCGCCGCCTGGCACCTAAGCGCCAGGTTGGGCAACGTGCCCGAGCGACTGACGTGGCGGTCGTCTTCGAGGTACATGAACGCCTCGGCCGCGACCGCATCCTCGCGGTGCGGCAGGAACCAGACGCCGCCATTTCCGTGGCCCGGGCTCGTCGCCCGGAGTTCTTGCTACAGTTCCGTCACGGGCTCTGGCTTTGTCCCGTACACCAGTTGGTGCGCGAACTGTTGGTGCGGCGAATGAGGCTGTCGGTGCGGCGGACCAAAGTGGTGCGGGTGAGGTGGCAAGTGGTGATGGTGATGATGGTGGTGCCCGGACCGCACGATATACTCATCGTCGGAGAAGGTCTTCTGGTATTCGTGCTCTTTGCGGTGATTCTTCCACTTGTAGTCCTTAACTACGTCCTCAACTCTTCGGCGGCACCTGTAGTACACGAGCAAGGAAAAGCCCACGAACAGAGCGATCACCGTGGCGCACAGGGTAGCCAGCAACGCCTGCTTCCTGGGGTCCGCGAACACGCAACCCAGCTCGTCGGGTCGCATGCCCCGTAGCGGCTTGCCCTTGGACTCCGGTGGCTCGGAACATATCACCGGGCTGGAGTTGCGCGGGACCAACACTTCCGCTAGCCAAAGCACGTCGCAATAGCATTCCACTGGATTTTTGCTCAAATCCAGACGGTGCAGGTCGTTCCAAGCAACCAGCGTCTCCGCGAACGTGACGAACGCGTTGTCGCGCAGATTCAGGTGCTTCAGGTTGGGCAGCCCAGCGAGGGAGCCCTCCTCCATGGTGGCCAAGTGTTGATTGCTGTTCAGTATCAAGGTCTCGAGGTTCGCGTTGTCCGAGAAGGTTCCCCGTTCGACGACGGTTAGATTTTTGGCGCCGGAGATGTCAAGCTTGCGCAGCTTGAACAGGCCTTTGAACGCGCCCGACCTCAGGCTGGCGAAGAAGTTCTGACCGAGCGTAAGCTCCTCGAGACCCACCAGGACGCTGAGTTGCTTGGTGGGGATTTCTCGGAGCTGGTTGCCGCTCAGCTTGAGCGTTCTCAAGGTCTTGAGTCCGTGGAACGCGCTGTCGCTGATATTGTCCAGACCCGCGTTTGACAAGTCCAAAACCGCGAGCCGATCCAGACCTTTGAAGGCATCGTCTGGCAGGATTAAGAACGAATTCCACCCTATGTGCAATTCAGCCAGCGAGTTGAGCGGCGCCAGAGCCACGGACGGAACCATCTGGAGCTGGTTGTCGTCGAGAAAGAGGACCCTCAGGGCTCCGAGTTTCTCGAACGCGCCGTTCTCAACGTGGGATATTCGGTTCTTGCCCAGGTCCAATTCTTCCAGTTTCAGCAACGAAGAAAACAAGCCATTCTGAATGGTCTCCAAGTAGTTATCCCTGAGGTTGAGTACCGTCAAATTTTCAAGCCCCTGGAAGGTTTTCTCCAACAGAGTGGAAATTTTGTTACGTCTGAGGTGGAGCTCGATGAGCTGGCGCTGTGCCTTGAACGTTTCGTTCGGGATAGTGTGCAAGTGGTTGCTGGTGAGATCAATGGTCTTAAGGTCGCCGTAGAACTGGAACGCCCCGTTGTCCACGGCCTTGATTCGGTTCTCCTTAAGGACGATGCGCTGGATCGACGGATTTAACGTAATTGGGATGATGTCCAGATTTGCGTTGATACAAGACGCGACGAGATTGTCATCGTCGCAGGTGCAGTTGCTCGGACAGAGTACGGTGTCACCCATGCCAGTCATGCTCATGAGCAGAAATCCCACGAGAAATCTTGGCACGCCTAGCGCCGGTCGAGTCATCTGAAATAGGCCAGAACAGAGTTAATTATCGAACGGCTCTCGAACAATGCGTTTCTATCAGGACAGATAATTAATAGAAACAATACGATATTTAGATTTAGAGATTCACAGATGTTGAATTAATCGATAATTGTCCATTTGTATTTACCTATGTAGCAGTCCGTGTCATTAACTGTCGTTTAAATTGTGAGATGATGATGTCTTTTGGTGTTATATTAATTACAGATTAGCACTGAATGAACCGTTAAGTAATGATGGGATGGAAGGGTGAAGTCTGATGGGTTTGATGGGGTTTCTGAGTTATGCGGTTTTATGAACACTGGGTGGAGACCCGACTTCGCGTGTCTGTCACTCGAGTTCAGTTGTCAGAGCAAAGGTTAACACTGTTACACTGTTGAGATGATTACGTTTTGTCAGCAAGATTATAAGATAGGGGTTGGAGTGAATGAAAGGAGTCCGGCTAGGGAATGCAGCAAAAGTATCATGTAAATTAATATAGACAGATTAAATGAAAAGAGTCATTAAAGTTGGCTCAAGGAAATTAAGTATATAGCAGAAATGAGTCTTGTGCTTATTATATACATTTTGACCAACAACGCACACGCTAATGCGCCGAAAGTTGGCATTTAGTTCTTATAAAAGTACTTTGATTGTGCATGCACCCTTTCATGTTCGAGTGATGAACAATCACGCTAATTATCATGTACAACACTTAAGAATTTAAAACACACAATTGGATTCATTGAAACGTAAGCTGATTAGTTTCATACACCACCACCCGTGTTTTCGAATCCAAAGCAGGATTAATCACGCATGGGGTCACGTAGAAGGTACTTCAAATTAATGCGCAAGGTAATATTTTCAAATTTATTTACCATATTATGGTAACAAGTTTTGTCGAAACTTACGTAGTGCATTAATTATTGCGACTTCGGCCACAAAGAACCAGTATTGAACTAATTATCATCAAGTATCATAAATTATACCGAAGGTTACGCGCGTTCGTACAAAAAACAAATTAAATAATTCGAACGATGGCAAGTACCATAACGCACGAACGGTAAATTTAATTAAACATTTGCCGGCGGAAAATAAAATGTACAAATTTAGGGAGCAGAATTTATATTTAACGCGCGACCGTGGTCTTCGTCTCCATACTTTGCTGCTGCCATTTTCTTTTCTCGTTCTTTCGTTTTTTTTTTCAATTTCACAAACTCGTGATTAAATCCAAAAGTCTAATTAATTTTCATGATTGCTTACAAAGTGGCCCCATAAGGATCGCAGTTTTAAAACTGAAATCAATATTAACAATTATTTCGTACGCAATGAAAGTAAACAGGGCTTAAACGCCACTTGACATAATTATCAAAATGAATCAAAATGAGCGTAATTGATAAAATTTATTGGACAATTACTGAAATCCATTTAATTGATCGCTAAAATTTGCAGTTGTTCACACTTCATTGGCATCCATCGAGGAAATTATTGAAAATTAAGGGTAAACGGCAAAAGTAAACACATTCGAATATTGCAAACAATATTTACGCTGCAGAAGAAAAAAAAAAAAAAAGTCGTTCCGTCGTAATGACGCAACGAATATATGCACCGATAGCGATACGTGTTCTCTACGCCTGTAGCTATATCTTACAGGCCGCTCACCCCCCGTGGCAATAGCTTTACAGCACTTTATTTTTTTAACGAATTCACCACAACACACAACCTAAGTCCGTCGCACTCGAAAGTGGAGCACCAATGGCAAACCGTCTATTAGTTATAGTATTCGAAGCGTTAAAAAAATAACTTTAGATGTTTGGACATGTGTATTTCACGTGCGATCAATACGCGATAATACACGGCCCATAATTTGCGAGTACTCCTCTTCATTGAAAATGAAAACGCGCCGCTCATCGAGCACGGCGCGTTTCATGTTCCAAAGAACCCGCTACCCCCCCGCGCGGCTAATTATCGCGGAGCCGCGCGAGGTGCCGCTTTGTCGTTGGTTTCGAAAAAATCGACGGCATAATTGAAACGATCAATTTGCGTGGTTACGCAAAAAAGAATGACCATTGACAGTTGATGTGATTATCATTAATGCGCGCGACTACGAACAACCGGCCGCGCTCGTGACCGCGGGGTTATGTCCGATTAATTTCATTATTTGCTTTGCAATTGTACGCGCCGACGCTAATAACTTGTAAATTGGCAAAAAGAATCATCGAACGGGCGCATAAATATATCGCTATACGGATGACCTAATTGGCCATAATTAGCTGACAACGTGGCGGACGGCCAAAGGGCTTGATGAACGTCACCTATACGTTATTCGAATCTAGATGGTGCTTTTGTGCAGCTAATATACGGCGGACCAATTTCCGTTTCTCCGCCATCAGACGGTCGGTTTTATACGTTCGGCTTGTACAGCTTTATAACGTCATCCGCCGGTGCGACTCTTTGAACCCAGATGGCGCTCCGCGGCGGGCTTAAATCTACTTTCCTTATCTTCCGCCCGACCAAAAATAGTTATCGGCCCAGTAAAAATCGCAATTTATGTACCCCTTTAACGCCGCTCGGCGAATGATCGCCTTCTAGATGTCGCTGCGCCACTCGTTATCGCGACGCATTTTTTACGATAGCGTTTCGTTATTGCGCTATCAACGTTGCGATTGTGTTTCGAGACGACGCGCGGATACGCGCGCGTTTGACGCGCGAAAAAAAAATCGTGCGGCGTAATTAACGAACGGCAATAAACGCACGCCGGGCAATAAATACGAGGCGGTCCGTTTTCACGGCGTTTCAGGTCCGACTATGAATTTCAGCGCTGATCTTTTCGCGCGTATCTTCGCTCGTGGTCGGAGCGTCTCGATTCCACCGGCCGATAACCACGGCCGAGAGCAAGATAGACAATAAAGATACGCGCTATCCTGCCCCTCGCGCGCACATTCTACACGTGTGACGTCACCGCGCGTAATTTCCGTTTCAAAGGAACGCAGAAAATAATTGCAAGGTAACGAGACCGGTTGCAAAACGCGCATCGCCATTGAACAAACACCAAGGGAAATATTCCGACGGAAATAACCAGCAAATAAGAGACACGACGGCGCAACATCGCCATCGCTGTGGACAACAATGCTGTAAGATGCTTCGCGTTGCGTTTTTCAAATTGCTCCTCGTACTCCGCGCAACAAAACCGAGCGTGCAAAATGCAACCGAATTATTCACTTATCATTCAGCCGACAACAATTCTGACTTTTAACCGAATGGTGCAGGCGTTCGTATGGACACCTTTAATGACACAATATATATATATGTACGTATGTATGTTTTTGTTGAATTTCGACACTCCCACAACAATATATATTATTTCACGCGCACGCACAGAGCGAAAATAATACAAGATCATTAGCAAATTAAATTAAATATTTGCTTAATTAAGAAGGGCGCAACAGTTTTTCGGCGTCACCGTACATTTGTGTTCGAAAGTCACGAAATTTTGTAAGAGTCGATTCATTAAAATTCAAGTTGATAACTTGACGCGTATATGCACCGCGCATTTATTAAACACGCTGCGTTTTAACGAATTAACCGAATTTCATGTTGTGTCGCCGTCACGAACAATATTCATTGCAACAGTAATTTTTTCATCTTAGTCGCGAAATTTCGTTCAATTTTGACCTTTAGTAATACGCGCGCATAAATGTATAAATAATTCGAAACATATTTTTTCCGCTTCATATCGCAACAAAGTTGCTACGCGTTGATTTATTCATGTCACCTTCCACACAATAGTGCAATAAATAAATAGAAAAGTTATACCTTTTTCTAATTCCTTCCTCAAATGTAATCTCGTTTGTAATTAAAACTAAACAAAAAAAAAACGGAATAAAATAAAATTTAACATATAAATTTGATTCGGAATGAAAAATGACCAGTGACGGATACAGTTCTCGTAGCGTTAAAAACACGCTTAAACATTTTCAACGTCGGAAACCATGAAAAGAATTTCGAAGGGTAAGCATTAATTAATTTTTGATACGTTAATTAAATTTACTCAAATCGTGAACTAAATTATACAGTGCGGTGTTATTTAAATAAAGTGGATGAAAAAGTTTGACTTAAAAATATAACAAGATACAATTATAATAATTATTCTTACTGTGTTGTACGAAACGATGAAAAATTGCATGAAGCTGCGTATGTACCCAAATTGACTCGCGGATTTATAACAAAAAACATAATAAATCATTGACGAAGAAATGAAGCAAAATTAAAATACGTTAATTGAAGAATTCGTCTTCATTTTCGTTGCAGAATGACGCGTCAACTTTCCTTGGCACTGATATCTTCGAATCCGCCGTGTCAGACCCGTCGGGCGGCGGGAATTTTCCCTTCTAAAAGAGCTCGCTTCAATCTCACGTCATGATTAATATATTTTACATGCTCGGGTTTACGGAGGATCTTCGTTTTTTGTGTTTTAAGTGGCCTTTTGTTACGGAAACGTGAATTGAAGTTTGATAGATCGCGACCATTGAATTCGAGAACTCTCACGATTATAACACGACTATTTTCGTTTCTTTTCTTCTCTCTCTCTCTCTCTCTCTCTCTCACTTTTTCGTTTCCTCCCTTTTTTTTCTTCTCGTCGCAGTTCAACCAGAAAATTTGGAGGACTTCATTATTTCGAGCGAATGACGCGGCTCGTTTTCACTTTTTACAAGAATTTCATCCGCCGAGCGCTCTTAATAACAGAAACGCTTGATACATTAAACATTAAATTAAGTTGTTGGTGCAATATCTTAAACTTCCGATAAATGGCCTGGTTGCGGTAAAATTGAATTTTTTATTGCACCAATCGGGACACACTTTTATAATGTAAATCGTACACTTGCCAGTTTTCAATCTCCCGCGTGCCTTTTCCTTTTTTCTCCTTCTTATTCTTCTTCTGCGTCCGTTCGCTCTTTTTGCCTCTTAGAAATGATTCATTTGAGGTCAACTGATAGTAATTTTCAATGCAATTGCATTTAACACAATGCTACGAGAAAACATTTATTTTCTTTCGAGGCAGCCAGAAAATGGAAAAGACAGCTGTTTTAAACGCAAATCGAACGCAGTCTTCTATTTGTTCGATTAAAAAGTGGACGATGAAAGAGGGATTCTTGTAAATGATTTCCTATTTTTTTTCAGCTTGTTTTATTGAGACGAAGCAAACGACGTTATAAGAAAAACAGAACTGGATAAATAAAGCGCAGAGGCGACGCAGATCCTTGAATATTTACTGCGATGCATTTTATATCGGCTCTATTTGGATTGTTAAAACATGAATCCCATCTAATGGCGCAGTCATCAATATCCCCCTCCACGTCGCTATCCTTAGCCATCTGCATTTCGCGATTTCTGATTATGCAATTCGTTTTTCCCGCTAATACACTTTTTGTCCTTGTCCGTGTTCCGCGAAATGAACGCCAAGAAGAAACAAGCGCGCGTCGTCGCGACGTCGCGTGTATCTGATATTGCCATTGAATGTTTATATAATGCCATCAGCGCGTCCTTTGTCATTTAAACGCGGACGTTGTTTTATTCGGGACGGGGAATAAATTAATTATATATAATGTTGCGTTTTAATACAAGCAAGTATATGACCGCGTGGTATTACAGTAACTCGGGTTGCTTAATTTATTCGCTTAATATCTTACTTTCGGACGAAGCCGAGATAAAAGTGAACTGAAAGTTAAATAAAAATTGGGAATCAAATTAGGGTGGAGGGGGAGGGGGAGCGCGATATATATCTTGGGATATAATTATGCCAAGAGAATCTTACTTGCTTACTGGGAAGTAAAAAAATGCAATCAAAGTAATTGCCATAACAACCTATAAAGAATTTCATAATAAAAGGGCGATACAAACAGAATTTCTTGTACATTCGCGAGAGAACGAACGGTTTAAACAAGGTGTGCTTTGTTATTTTAATCACATTTTACTTTATTCATTAAATAATTCACTTTAATGCACCCATCTATGACAGATACAAATTGATGAGCGTAAAAGGATGAGAACTTGGAAAAATAAGTGAGATCTGATAAATAAATACGAATGAATTCAAATGCACGAGAGCTTGTTAAAAATGCATCATTCTGTTAATTATAATAGTTTCGTAATTTTTGATTAAACATAGGTCTTAAGATTTCAAAATAAGAAATTAGATTTAAAACAAACCTGCATTATTCCGTTGTTGTACACGTTTGCAAAAAATATAAATCGAATAATAGACATTATTAATTATTTCAATTTATTTTATTATTATTATTGCAATGTTATTATAAAAAAATAAAAATATACACAAATATATATGCATGTGTATATACTTTTAACTGCAAAACGTCATTTATGTTGAAACAAAATTTATATCTCTAATTAATAATACAAATTAATAAAATGGATTTTGATTTCAATACAACGACATAAATATGCAGAGACTCTTTACAAAATAATAATATCTAAATATATACATTAAATAATAATAATAAATATCCATTATTCATATTTACATATTTAACTTTATTGTTATGTTTCGTTTTATTACTTATTTACTTAATAATATTTATTTCTGCGTAATGCAACATTTGATTTTATATTTTAATAACCGACATTAATACATTAATGGTTCCCTTACACTATGAAAAATGGAAAAACAAATTTTCGAGCTGGCCAGCAAAATTCGCAGCTGTTAATCGAATAATTATTGTCTACGCTTATACCCACGTTTCTTATTTTCAATATCGTTCAAGCTAAAATTAGTCAATATATAATCGACACAAAATATATAGCGACGCGTCCAAGATTATTTATCACTGTTAATTATATTTAAACGCACGCGTCAATTGCTTGTATCATAGAATTACGTTTACAGATTATAAAATAAATCACTTACTCTCATAGAACATTACGATCCCGGTTTCACGCGCAGGCCGAAAAAAGATATACCCAATTCCGTTCCATAAACCGTGAATAATTATTGCTTATTATTAATAACCAATATTAATATAACAAGCTTCGGTAAAAATATGCAAATGGCAATTACGAATTCAACAAGTTTTTATTACGAATCTGCAAATTTCAATGTTAAAAGTCCATTTGCAGTTAATGTGCAGATGCAAAAGTGATACAAAAACTACGGAATTATTTTGAATTCAAAATGCTGATACGTACTGTAGTAAAATGTGCCGAACACCGACGCAGTTGAATAAACAAATTATATTTTCCAGTGTCCGAGCGACTTTTAAAAAGTTAACGTGAATTGGTCGAAATTCGTGTGGGCGGTTTTTCTCGAATGACTAGACGCATTCTAAAAAAATAGCTCGAACGCGTGCTCGCGACTCTTCAGGCGCAACGTTTTCTTTGTAATAATATTAAACTTAACTACAAAATAACTTTGAAACTACCTAAATGGGTTTAATTACGAAATACATGACATGGTAATCTTCCAATTAATATAGTTTTGGAAATACCTTAATTCAAAGTTAACTTGACGCATGAAAGATGCCACGCGCCTAATTAAGATTTAACAGCGTAACATTATCATCCATTAATTGAGCAAAAATTACAGGTCGCGTTGGAACAAATTCGAATCGCGCGTAAAAATTAGTGCGTGAGGATTTATCATTGCCAAAGCGCAACTGCTTAACTGTAATTGTTTGTTTACAAAATTACTTGCGTAACGATATAATATACAAGTTTGTTTGACAGAACGTAAGTCGGTGTTATTAATTAATAACAGCGACGCATAAATGCGGAATTATTTTCATTGCCGTTTGAAAAGGCCAAAGCCCGGAATGGATTTCCATCATTTGCGATTAATGTTTTACAAAAATAAATTGCGGTAAAAGAAATGCGAAATTATAGTTATTGTATTATTTGTGTATTGACTTAAGAGGAAAGCAAACTGCATTTTACCGATACTGCGGATTTTGCAAATAAAAATTCAGCCCAATAAACAGGGCAAGAGTACCGTTTAGTTCTTTATGTTTTTAACGCTTTTATACGTATATAAACATAACTCATTTAAATTTCAAGCAGTAAATATGAATTTTGTGTTCAAACTACTAATCAAACGTGATCTACGGTTTTGACGATATTTTGTAATTTTTTCATCAATTTAAGCAATATAATTTCTTAAATTTAATCTGTGTTGCACTTAAAGGTTCGTATTTCTAATGAATTATTAATCCAATATTAATTCTATATTTTATTGGTAATCCAAGAGGTACGTATAGCTGGTATTTAGTAATACTAATTAAATTCTTATTAAGAATAAAATTTCACTTTATTTGCATGTTAATTGATATAATATAGGTTAAATTGTATACGTTAAAGGAAGTTTGTTATTTATACAGTGACGCAGAAACGGATAATATATATGTATATATATAATATATATACACACTATAACAAAACAAAGACGCTATGACAAAAATACAATTCATAAAATTCAAAAAGGTATGCGATAATATTTATCATTGATATTCCTACTATAAAATTTTTTCAATTCTTAATTTAAAATGACGTCGATACGATGAAAAACACTCGCAAACAAGTAAACGTAATTAAAAAATCGCTTTTTAGAATCGCTTTTAAAAACTGCCTAAAAATTAAATTTATTATTTTCCATCATGACTACGAACTTTTCATGCCAAACTTTATTGCCTGATATACGAAGATTATTTTCCTTTTGTTGTTGTTTATTGTTTTTTATTTATTTACCTTTTTTATTTTTCAGTTATAATTATATTTGGAAGATCAGTGATAGGTTCGTAATTTGCTTTTAACCTACACTAAAAATAAATCCAAGTATAATTATACTGACCTATTATTTTTTTAAAAAAAATAACCGCAGTTGAGTATAAATTTATAGACATTAAGATAATATTTATGATTGAATAACGCATATTGTGTACCGACTAATAAATAAATAATACGTCATATCAATTACCAACCATTATAAAACAAATTAAAATTGACTTTTCGAATGATATATATCTGAATAGCGAGCAAAGTATTGCTTGCCAAAACGTTAAGAAATTAGATTCTTGTTTAAGTAAATTTATTTCTCAAATATTAAAAGCAACGTTACTCGCAATTTTAACAACAAAAAATAGCTTTTAAATATATTTATATAATTACGTTTCTGATTAAATTCCAACATCTTGATTATGATAATCATTTGCAAAATGCTTCCAACTAATGTAATTTGAGCGTAAAAACAAAAAGGATTTTGGCGTGTCAGTTGACATTTGAGTCTCGAGCGGAGTAAATTAACTGCCATAAATTCTTACAAAATAAATTCAACGAGAGCAATTAGATCGAAATGGAAACATTCATAAATGTGTCGTCACATGATTGCAAATGGAAAATGCGTGTTTTTTTTCAAAGGATGCAACAACATTATCAGAATGAAATTGACAACTTTGCGTTCGAAAACACGCGCGGTCGATATTGTAATAATAAATTGAGTTAAAAATGTAAAGTCGCAAATTTATGGAATGTACTGTCATGAATAATGCATCGGTTTTGACCATAAAAATTGAATCAATAGTACGGTTTTGCCGTGCGTATGAAGCTCCGTGGAAGTTAAATTATTATCAATTATAATTTGCCTTTCATATTTATCAATAAATATTCTTTATGTGTGTTAAGTTGGAAGACGTTTTTCGGAGCGGCGTTTGGAATGTGACGCGAATTTTTATGGAATTCCGAAGCGGTTTACGACAGCGAAGAGCCTTTTGTGCGATGACGAATTAAAAATAAGTAATTGTGACTCGGTTGATTTATATTTATGGATTTTTGCATCGCTTCGTTATGCGAGGTCACATTTTATTTCATTACATTTGTTCGCAGTTATTAAGTTTTCCGACATTTGCGTTATATATTATATATATATATATACCTATGTAGCCCGTTTTTATGAACGGGCCAAGCTTGGCCCAAGATTGGTTAGTATTAATGGGCATCAATTATGCAGTGAAAAAAATAATCTTACAAATTTTACTAAATTAGATAATAACAGTAGGAAAAGGGAGCAAAAATGTAAATAAACATTAAACGATATCTTTGTTTTTATCATTTGTTTGGTAATATTTGACATATGTTTAGAAGTTTCTAACCATAATTTATCATATTATTTACATTTTTGCCCATTTTCCTACTGTTATTATCTAATTTAGTAGAATTTGTAATTTTTTTTTTCAGTCTGGTCCAAGGTTTTACCAACAGTGGTTATTACTTGGCATATGTTTGTTTGACAACCAAACATTGGCTGTAGCTTGGAGCAATATAAGGCAATGTTTTTAAAGTGATTGAGATTAATTACGACAATCGTAATTTAAATATACATATATTAATTGCACTTCGGTTAATTCAAGTTCATGGACGGGTTCGCAGCGTCAGCATACTATACCAAGGCTACTAAGCGAAGTTGTGGTTATCATTGTAAGGATGGGTGACCGTTTATCAATTAATTTTTCAGAGATAAATTAAATGAGTAAATATGTTTGAGGTATATTTATATACCTAGCATCCCCGCTTCACGGACGTGCTTGGGCTAAACTTCAGTTCAAGATTAGGGACCAAGAATGCGCCAGAGTAAATTGGCATTTTATTCCAGAGATATTGTACAACATTTGTTGCTAAACATCGATCATCTCTGAGCCGAGATTGGACCGTTTATTTTTTTCTACATATATATATATCGATTCCACATTTGTAACATCAACAAAATTATATAATATATATATATATATATATATATTTGTACACAGAGAAAAAAAAGTATTAAAAATTACTCATAAAAATAGCAAATTTGTGACAGTTGATGTTCAATATTGAAATAATACATAAAATGTTAAAAATTTTCACAAAAATATACGTAATTTTTACTAATTTTATATGTACTATTTCAAAATAGAAGACTACTGTCACAGATTTGATATTTTATGAGTAATTTTTAATACGTTTTTTTCTCCGTGTAGTTTCTTAAATTCTGCATCTGCAGAATATTCAACAAATATATAAAAAAGTATTGTTTTACTCAGAATTATAATAAAATGTATTTTCAACGGACTTACAGTTTGCATGAATTACAATTTTTATGATTACACTTGTTTTTAAGAAAGATTCTTCACTCGTATGGTAGAATATTTTTTCAGTCCGACATAAAAGAACAAATAACGATTTATCGCACACCTTTTATTTATTATTATCAGTTAAAAAGTAAATACATTCTTGATATAAAATGAATAATCTCGGCTATTTGCACATAATACTCGCGTGAATCATGAAACTTATCACAAACCGCATTTCTAATATTAATAACGCCATCCGATAGAATGGCGATGGTAATTATTCAACAATTCATAAATGATCACGCCGCAAAAATCATCAAGTCGAAAAAGCTTAATTATAGTTGATATATAGATGTATGCATTAAAAAAGTGCTTGTTTATTTATGTCAACCAATCCTGCAAAGTATGAATCAATACAAAGGTTTCAATTCACGAAGCCACAATTTCCCACCGAAATAACTTTTCGATTCGCGCGTCATTAAAGCATTTCGTATCATTAAATCATTGTCCGGTAAAGAGAAAGGAACGATAACGAACACGAAGGATTGAAGAGAGAGGGGCAGAGGGGAGGGCAGAACTTTGGTTAGTTTGTTTTTTCACACTTCATTCATCCAAACAAGATCGATTGTTTTTCGCGAAAGTATGAAAATGCAGACATTGAAATACCTGACACGTTTTCTTAATCGTTACAGTTAATCATTAAAAAAGTTTCATTTCAGGTAATACCAGGGGCTGTTCTTATCAAAGGATTTATATCCCCTTATAATGAACGCATTAATACGTCCGGCGATATTATATTTCATTTTGCAATTCCTCTGTCCCTTGTTTGTCCAATTCTATCGCGTCTTCGTCATCTTTCATTAGCAGATGGCGCTAGCGTAAAAGGGAGATGGCGCTCTTCCCTACACAAATTTACCGCTTGTGGCGCTCGTGGTTTTCGACAACTTTGCGGCGAGAACAAATAATGTAATTCCGCTCTAAAGATCAAATTTTACGAGAGGATCGAAAACGAAATCGTTTCTCTCCCCGAATATGAACTAATGCGTACGCTTTTAATACAAAATGGAGGCAGGAAACTGAAAAGTTATTAGTATCAAATATAACGCGAGCCCGGGTATATTATACGCGAATTCAACAAATCATAAAATCTATTAGGTTCGACTTGAAATGGTGAATAAATTAAACTGAATAAAATAAACACAATTTGAATAATAACCGCCTTTTAATTACCGGCAACAAACCCGTTATTTATCATCCGTTGTATCCATTTGTGGATTTATTTCCTATCAAATGACGTTTTTTTTTCTATTTTATTTAAAATAATGTCCGAATGCTCGATCCTTTGAACTATACAAATTAGTAACTAGGTGCTTATAGATATAATAGTTGGTATTTAAAATCATCATTTTGTAACAAGAATTGAACGCAAGTTCAACTTACAGCAATCTTTGCCTTTGCGAGGCATAATTTTCTCGCGTCGAGATAAATTAATTATCGACGCGAATGTCAAAGCCTGTATCGTCGAATATTTTTTGTGCAGCATCTAATTAAATTCAAATTCAATTTAATTAAATTGAAAACAACTCGTTACCAGTCATTTAAAGTCAAAATCCCATTATATCGGCGCTATTTCAAAGCGATGTCAGAATGACATTTTAACCATCGAGGACGCAAATTCGCGCTCCAATAACGCGAACGAATATCTAACGAAATCTTCGCAAAAAGTGCAATAATTGGTTCGTTAAGTATCTCTTGAGTGGAAAACAAAAAGTACATAAGCAACGCAAATAAAACGAAAAACAAAAAGAATGGCCAAAAAAATAAGAAGGGAAGAAGAAAAAAAAAAAAGAAAAAGAAAAAAGAAACAAAAAAAAATAAATAAGTTTTTTTGAGGACAAAATACTCACAAAAAACAGACCGCATTATTACAACCTACACCACCCCCCAACCCAACCGCAGATACTTGCATCACTCCCTCTGCAATATAAAACAAAAAACCAATACAACACACCGAGGCCACGAGCACCACATGAAACTAATCAAGCCAAGTGCATATAAAGCAAAAAAACA
>JABFQC010002187.1:0-16817 GCA_022817085.1 Psilanteris sp. ZL-2020
ATATATACGTCACATACATATGAGAAAAATATTATGACACGTTAGATTAACGTTTTTCAATTTGTCGGGTATCAGTCATGGAGATTGAAGTTTATTGTTGAAATATGTAACATTGGCAATTTCATTGAAAAATCGAATGGTGTTATAATCTTGATAGAATAATACAATAACTTAATATTGCGTTTTACAGTTCAAAGAAACTGTTTTAAACTGAATTTCATAATAAGTAAATTCATTTGTTATAAATTAATTTATATGAATAACATACATAAAACATTTGCAATGGTATACTTATTTACCTTATAATGTATGTAAACACACATTGTACAAAAATTATAAATATTAAATGTTAATACAATAATACAAAATAAACGTGATAATTAACATATTATCTATATCATATAATTTCATTGGAATAAATAAAAAAATCACCGTAATAAAGTTAAAATTCATTATAAAGTTATTTATATATCTGTTAATAATATACAATAATAAAATTTTATCATAAAAAAATTGAGGTTGAAAGGGTTAACTAATTTATAAATGTGAATTATTAATTTTAAAATTACTAGATAAATAAAATTTTAAATTAATAACAAATGGCTAAACTGTTTTACAATTATTATTTTATTGTTATATAAGTTTATAAATTTCATTTTTTTACAGTTTTATATTATTAGCTCTCTTACAGGTTTATGATAAATATTTAATATCGTTCTAAAATAATTTTTGTTAATTTTTAGATAATTACAACCAAAGAATATTGTTAAGATATGTATTATAAAATATTTCAGAAACATAATAGGAATGTTATTGACTTTCATAGAAAAAAATTGATATATTTATTGAAATCATATTCTATATGTATGAATAATTTCTGTGTCATATATGGAGTATATATCAACAGACTGTAAGGTACACTTATATTGCTCAACGAAGGATACGACATAATGTAGTAGTTATTTATATAAAGAAACGAAACACGTTACTTTGCGTGACATGAAAGTATCTTAGAGTTTATATACGATGTGAGGGTATATTATGATTTCTCAGTTTTTAAACGGCATTTTTATTACTCAAGAATGAGTTTAGATGATTTATAAAAATCAACTTTTGAAGGTGAAATATGAAGTCAAAATTAAACGAAGTTTTATAATATAAATTTAATTTGCATTATATATATTGTATATTTTTATATACAATGATAATTTGCAGTTGTATTTGTCTTTATACCTTCCTGAATATATTTGATAGAAATTATTAGTTATATTTTCCTCTTTTCAGAAACATAATAATTTTATATTGTATAAATTAAAACTGTTTTCGAATTTAACCTACGATTCAAAATTATTTGTATTTAAATTATTAACTTGATATTTCACTATAGAAAGTTTTTTAATACCTATAATTTTTTGTCTTTCTTTTTATTGCATCATGAATGTAAAGAATGTGAGATTAGTTTCATCTTCATGCTTATAAATTGTATGTGACTATGAAAGTACTAACGTAATAACTCGTTTTTACACTGCCAATGTAATCATTTATCACACTCACTTTGTAGTTTAACAGAAGGATAAAAATATAGTTAGAATGGGTGTTACAACTGTGTGATTACTCCCTCACCTGAACGACATGGTTATAAATGATATTGTATATTTTATTGATTGCTGTTGATCATAATTGTATCTTTATTTCTTTCTGTTGATGTTTACCTCCTTCTCATTTATTCAGTTTTTTTGTTCTAAAATATAATTTACTTTAATGATTTCGTTACATTATTATTTTTTTGAAGAGGGGGATCCTTTGTATTAATATTTTTTGTAATATATTTATTAGTATCCGTTATTAGAACGTAATTTTATATTTAATGAATTATTATCCAAATATACAATAATAAATTTTATTAACAGTTTTAGATATTATAGTTTGCGTTTTTTAATTAAATGATACACTTTGTTGAATGTCGATCAATACTACCTTTTGTAATTTTTTTATAATTTCATATCTTCAATTTTAAAATGCTCATATGTAACTGTAAAGCCACTATATGCTGGAAATAAAAAGTCACAAAAAAATATTTGGCATTTTATTTCTTACCTCTCATCTTATCTTATCATTCAGAGTATACTTTAATTTCATTTAAATTTAATAAGATAAATAATTTTTAATTTGTATGATTAATATTCATTACCAAATATTGAATATTATTTTAGGTTGAATTAGGTAATGATTAATTAATATATGATACAAATAATGGTATGCAATTGAAGGAATCTATCAAAATGAATTTCGATTTTAATTTCATATTAAACATTTATTTGGATGTATATGTCCATTGTAATGATAAATATGTCTGAATCATTACAGACTTAGTAGTTTTATAGTTAAAGTATTCATTATTTTTCTGTAAAAATACATCATAAATAAGACAAATAATTGTATATTGTTGTAATGTTAATGAGAATTCATGTCATCTGAAGAAAAAACATAATATACATAATATAATATATATTATATATACATATTATATATAACATAATAACAATTATTTTGTTTTGATAGTATAAGAAAGTGTAACTGATAGTTACAATTTGTATTTCAGAGTGATGCGTTTTATTTTATTATTATTTTTATTCTGTATAAGTAATTTTAATTCAAATATATATTTAAATATATCCAATTAGAACTCAAATGCGTAAATAGTAGAGTTGTTTATAGTATGTATTCATTAATAAATAATTTGCAATAAAATTCAGAATTATATCAATGCATGTTATAATGAATAGGTTACGGTAGATGCTAAAATATAAATAATAGGTCCGTTGCAGTAGTTTTGTCTTTCTGAGAAACCGATAAATACCCGACGAGCCCACCCGCCCCCTATCAAAATGGTCGGAAATGCACTAATTAATGATTAAAAGAAATGTGCTGCGACATAAAGAAGTAACATACTAAGTAATTAAATAAATTAAAATATTGCAAAATAATCACTAATGTTGGCTTGTGTGTGTGTTGCAGCAACCGAAATACGGTGAGCCGCTGTACGCGCAAGTTAACTTGGAGAAGAAAAAGAAACGGCAATATGAGTTGGGGGTGGGCGGGCAAGCGGGCCAGGGTGCGGCACCGTCTGGAGACTCGATCGGTCCGGCGCAGGGTGTTGGGCTCGTCGCAGCAGGCTCCCAATGGGTCACGGATTGCATCCAGGATACACCTGCTGCCACCGTCAATGTTCCCCCCAATTCGAACGCCGTATCTGCCGGCGACTCCTGGGTCTAATCGCTCTCGGCTACAATCGTTAATTTGCTACCGCTTGTCTATCGGCAATTGGTTCTCCTTGCACACGACCATTTTTCCTCCTCGCCTACGTCTGTTCCTGGCTGCAAATCTGACAGAATCATGTCAGCCACATCTAGGTGAGTAACCATCGGCGCGCGCAGCCGACGCTTTGCGAACGGCGACGACTTATTGCCAAGCGTCCTCTGTACAGGCAATTGGGAACTACTGGTCCGTCGGCACAGATAGCGTGAATTGCATTGGACTCGCGACCACGATTCTTGCTATAAAAAGGCAGATTCGTTTTCAGTATATTTAATAATAACTAGGAATATTTGTTGCACGAGTTTAGATCATGTCTATTTGTACGTTTTATCAGTGGAAACATTTACTGATGCTAAAGCAGCGCCATCTGTGCTAACAGTTATTGCCCTTTCCCTCGTTACAACGCTCGTCGAACTACCAATTCGACGAAAACACTGTCATTTGGTAGCACCTAGTCAAATTCGCGCGCAACTTTACTTGCACCAAGGGCCCTAATTTAATTGAAAGCACAATGAACTCGCTCACATGCGTACTTTTATAAGCGGTGCATAGCACATTGTATATCTCATACGAATTTCGTAACACCAAACTAAAGCGGAGTTTACTTCAATATACATTTATATTGTACATTTATATTTCTCTTTGTACGACGATCTTTATAATATTATGCACGTGTCATTTAAGAAATCTTTGCCTGCAATAATTACTTTTGAAATAAGCTTCTTCGACCAAATGTATAATACAAGTGTGCAAATCTTTATATAATATTTACAATATGAACAACTTTTAACACATTTTCCGTGTGGTATGTTTCATTTATAAGATTTCATTTATAAGATCAGGTGACACCTTTTGCGCTCATTTGTAAACACGTTGCATACAATATAAAAAGATTTATAATTTAAGAGTACAAATGTAATGATGTAAACCGAATTTACGTCCGAATCCGTCAATTTGGTTTAATTGTATAATATGAAAAGGGCGTCACCTGTTGCATAATAGTCCTCTTAGATTATTGGAATGCATTTTTCAGAGCATAAAAAATCTTGTAAACAAATACAAAGAAAACAAAGAAACCAACAATGTAATTATAGATCATGCGCTCTCAAATCAATTTCTCTAACGCTGATGCTATTTGAATACTCTTTAAATTCTATTTAAAATATATTTGCATCTGATTAATTCCATTACGGGGGCATCAATTATGCTTAAATATACCGCGTCACATATGCAATTAATATATATTGTAGACTAATGTTTGGTACGAATTATTATAACCCCATGACAAATAACATTTACGGCATCAAAACGGTTATCGAGTGCTCGACCCCTAATAACGATCCAGCTAATATGTCATTTACGGAATTTTTTATGTCAGCAATAGTGGATTGTGTTCAACTTTGGGCGAATTAAATTGTAATAAAAATATCTGATGCTGGATATCAATTGAAAACTGTAAAAGAAGATAATTTTAGAAGTATGTAACGGTATAGAACAGAAATGAAAAGACAACTAACGAATCATAGATTCTTATATGTTAAACTTGTCTTATCTTGCATACAACGCTGCATTGTAATTTTTGATGACGTTTTTGAGTTAATTTGACAATCAATCAACCACCGAGTATTTTATGCATTTTTATTTAATACTTTTAGTAATATGGTGTTTCAACACAACTATCATATACTAAAATGTAGGACTTGCGTCGGTTATATATGACGTTATAAGTCAGATCAAAAATATTAAAAAATATATTCAATGTTATTAAAAAACTTTCATGGAACAATACAGCTACTTTGACGTGCGAATAATTACACCACTAACCAGTATTAATATCAGTTCGTGCGTCCATTGTAGATAGCTTTAAAGCTAAGTATAACAAATATTCTGAAGTATATTAAACGACGAAAAAAGTCAAATGAAATTTCAACAAAAATTGTATTAACGAGCATCTAAAGCATTATCTCAATGCACGAACTTAAGAGAACACTGCTAACCAGTATTATAATTCAGTTTATGCATTGTTTGCATGTGACATTGCATTTTGGTGTGAAAAATATTATGAAGTCAAACATTTTTTGTAGCAAAATTCCATAACATAGTTTTACACGTTCAGAAAATTAGTAGTACTTGAGTGCACGAGTTGCAAAAGTCGTTATCTAGAAGTTTTTGAAAGTCCGACGTAGACGCTACTGTTTTTTTAATACTCACGTTCTATATATTTTTTGTTTTAATACGTTACGACGCGTAAACATTTCACTATATGAGAATATTATATTTATAAAAATTCACATATCAAAATTGAAATCTTACGACTCAGCTATTGAAAGTATTATAAATTCGAAACTTACATATGCATTTTTCAAATTATTGAAATGTTTCTAAAGAAAACCATAACTGGTGTTTGTGATAAAGTGTATTTAATTACATTTTGGATAAAGTTTAATCTGGCTCTACGTTAACTCGAGTTTCAAAGCTTTTATATATGCTTCTCTGAAAACCAATTAGTTCATTAATAAAACATTTCTAGTGGTTTTTAGAATTTTTCCATTAACTCGTTGGAATAAAGCTGAACAATTTCATAAGCTAAACTGCTCTTCGATAGTTATAATATTATTTTTATTGACACGAATAAGTAAATTCCCTGAGTTTAAATGGTAGTTGAAACTTTCACAAACACGTCAAGATAATGTTTATAAAATTTCGAACTTGAAACCATTTAGACCGATTACAAAATCATTCTTTTAACTTAACAGGCTTTTTTTCTTCTTGCTGACGTCATTTTCCGACATAATTTTTAATATTATAAATATTTGATAGTATTTTTGACAAATTTGATTGCATGTTTCTACTTAACAACGTATTCAATCATTTTTAGATTGTCTAATAACCTCTCATTATAACCTAACCATAATACATTATGGTCTAATTGATATGATACGAGTTTAAGTATATGCTATTGTTTTTTCTAATAAAGGGTTCATTTAATATCAGTTGAATTGCATTTTGAATAATGAACGCATGGTAAAAATTAATTTATTAATCGAACTTTTAAAATAGAAAGATTTTTCTTCGTTCCTGTATACTGATACTCAATTGGTGACTTTTTTTAACAATACTGACAAAATATTCTAGACATAGTGCCTCCGTTTTGATATATAGTTTTATAAGTTGTCAATATCTGAGTTCATGGAAAATCTAGTTCATCGTGGTCACTTTTTCCAATAATTCATATTTACCACCAAGATACTTGTCAAATAATCTAGAATCAATTTGCTCAAGTTGTAGATTTATATATAATTGTGTAACCAGTTTCATGAGACATAATATAGTGAATAATTTGTTGGAAATACGCATATAAAAGATTAAGTATTTGAAGTCAAATTTTGAAATCGAAATGCTCAGTATATCTCTTTTTATGAGTAACGAATAAAAATTACGAATTGTGTTGAATAATTATACTGGACAATACACTCAATAGTTAAAGTGGTACACGTTGAAACGTATAATTGTTATACAATGTCACAATTAAGTATTACGTACTAATAATAAAAATGAACATTTTTGAGCAATAATCAATTTTGAAACACTTAAATAATATTTGATAAGTAATTGTTTTTGGAATATGAATTCTCGGCGTGAAATTTCAGCGGATTATTCATCGGTTTGAAATAATAGTACTGCGATATAGGCATCACAAAGGGAAAATAGATTTCGCATAGTATTAATATCTACAAATCTAAAAGTTTTTCACTTTTTCTTAATGTATGTTTAACTTTTTACTCTTAGCTGATTCAATATTAAGGGAATTTCACTTTTCTTACGCAAATGAGAAAGGGCATATTTTAAGTTTTGCAGATTTTGTACGTTAATAAATTATTTAGGTTTTAACTTGAATAGCGAAAGTATATTATTTTTTGTCGTATTTTATATATTATGATAAGTTGCCTTAAGTTATTTGCCATTCAGTGATATATACATCTAGAAGGTTAACAATAGTAATGACTAATTCATTTGAATTTTTTTATTTTGTTACTTTTATTATATTTAATATTTCTTAATAATAATTTGTTGTATTTATTGTTATATTATGAAAAAATGATCTAGGATATAACCGAACTGAACCTAACATATCCGTTTTTAAGTACATACAAATTCTGTCGGACTATCAAATGACTGAACGTTATTGTGAAATTTATTTTTCTAGAACATTTTAAATCGTGTGGTATTTCGAACATTCCATTTTGCAAATATACCGTAATTTTTTAAGACATTACGACTATGAGAGTCTTTACGACAGTCTCTTTACTGTCACAGAGTCTTTTACTCTGTAAAGTGTTTTATAAAAACTGTATTTACATAATTTTCTACATAACGACTGCTTATATATATATATATAAATATATATATATGACTGTATAATAGTAAACGAAGATTGAGTAAATGGAATAAAAATGGAAATAACGTAATAATGAAAAAATGCAAAAAAACAAAAAAATAATCCCTTCAAGATATATAAATGATTACAAGACATAAGCATTAAGCTATTATCAAGTCTCCAATGAAATCAGCTATGCTTCCCCTATTCCGATTACACCATCCCTTCCGTCGCTGTATAATATTCATACTTGTTCAACATTTATACGACAAACTCATAGATAATTAACAATAATGTGTCAGCAGAGCTATTGCGCAGGGCGCGCGGCCCTGAAATTATGCGCGACCTGGCGGACGAATAGTCAACGCTTGCAGCGCTGTTATTTCGGGTGTCACGTGCGTTAAATTCCGCTTTTATGAAAGTTCGCAATTTGACAAGATGCAAATCTTTGGCGTTGTCGTCCATTAAGCGAAAGCACGGTAGATTTTGGATGTTCAGGGTGTTGTTCGAGGTGTCCGTTAGACGGCGCGGGGGCGCGACTGCGTCGACGACACGATCGCCACGCAGGCCGCGCGCCCTCGCGGCCGAATTACATTCAGTATTACGTGTGTGTACGGCCACGACGCGGGCGACTCCTGGTGGCCGAAGCCGAAAGTTGCTGCAAATGAGAGATTTATAATGATCGTAATTATAGGGGGAGATTTCGTATTTAGGTGTGCGAGTTTCAGGTGCGTTGAACGGTTGACAAATTTAATATATACCACTTTTAGAGCTATTGTTGATAGACGGTACAAGGAACGACGTTTTTGTAATCATTTTTAAGAGGAGTACAAGAGGAAAACGGCGCTAGCATTTTTCACGCACGCGCATTCTTTCTGTCAGATGTTTTTTTATATATACATATATATATTATACATAACGACGTAACGATTGTTTATAAACTTTCAAAATGTAATTTTAAGACTATTTCAAGCGCCAGATAATTTTGCGAGATGGCGCCATCGGACGGCAATGAAGAATACTATTACGTGAAATATATATTTTACATTTAACTATCATGGTTACTGACGTGGTTATGTCTACTATATGAAAATATATGCAATTAATACGATTCTTACATTGTGCATTCGATGACGAATATTTCCAATCCAAACGCATTCTGTTTATCAACGCTCTACCTGGCGATGCAGTGGCGCAATAGTTTTTTCTGTAAATTTATTCCTGCGTTTCACATTCGACGCCGTATAGTTATTTTGTATATGCAAATTAATTTATTCCTACGATTTAAGTTACCATGCGATAATAATTTTATATAAATATATATATATATATAATACATATAAATACACACCCGTCTGTTTGTGCAAATGCGTGTAAGAGTATACCTATATATAAATATATATTATATACCCTTATATATATATATATATATATGTGTGTGTATGTGCGTGAGTGTATGTAGAGTGTGTGTACACCAGCACCAATGAAATTCTAATACACTGAACACCGTTATTGTATCAGCATTAAGATAGTGATTAAATCTTGTTATATGTTCCACACAAGCAAGAGGCATTCGAGTTTTTGTCGTAGAGTTTGCGTGTTGATATACACAGCGAACTAGATTGTATAATTTTTTATAATGTCTTTTTGTTACCTTTATTCGAACAAGTAAATTTTTATTATTACATAATTACTTGAATGTTTACTTCATAAGTCACATTCTCCTCAGTATTTTATTTATTTTAATTTACCGTTTTCTAGAATATTATACATAAAATAATCATGAAATGAGCAATATTTATGAAAAGAAATTACGATTTTCTCGATTCACGTAACAATGTTCTCTCAACTGTTCAAATCAGTATATAAAGTAAGTTTCTTTTATAAATGACAGCACTTAGATAAATAAAACCAATTTTACTCGCCATCCAACAATCATTTTTTAGTTTATACAAATTTTATGATTATATTTTTCTTAAATTTTACTTATACTATTTGCACGATTATACTCGAATAATAAGAAATAAACTAAAAATATGTTTAAATAACAAATTTATTGATAACAAGTTAATTGAAAAACTTTTAGTTTTAACTTTTAATTAATAATAATATACTACAAATATTTGTAAATAGACATATGGAATGCCGTGAATATGATCAGTTTAAAAATATTAGTATATACAATTTTCATGAATTAACTCGTCATATGAGAGCGAACAAAATATGTATAATTACCTAAATTATTGGTTGTTTGTATTTTCGTCTAAATTGGCGTTCATTGTCTTGTATGAAATATGAGACAATGTTTCAGTTTATATCCATAACATATGTTAAAATTTAAGTGAGTGATAAAAAATCATTGATATGTTTTATAAAATAATTTTTTATAAGCTTGAGGCTATCTATCTTATTTTTAAAAAATGTTTCAGTTTTTAAACAAAAATACCTAATATATTTGTCTTATATATAAATGATCATATAATTAATATATATTATATGATATAAATAGTAAAAGAATAAATGAAAATGTATACAAATTATTTATTACGTATTTCTTGAGATCTACTTAAATATTTTATTTTCAATGATACAGACTAAAAATTTACGTTGCAGATTCAAATCGCACTATAATTTGAGTATATCGATAAATTGAAAATAAATGGAAAGTTTACTAGGTGAAATTAATTGTCTATAAAATGCATTCAGTGCGTAAAATAGAATAAAACTGATTATTTTCAACTTATTTTATCTATTAAATTGAAAAGACTACTACTCAAAATGATTCGTTAAAATGATATAAAAATGTATTAATTTAAATTAAACTTGATTTGGATCATATTTAAATTACTGTAAATATAAAATTTAATAAATTTATTATTAGTTATTGATAATTATCGCATGCTAATTCAGAATAAATGAATTGACTGCATAATTGTATTGAGTAGAATTCGTTCAAAATTTCATTTTGTTTGAATCGACAGATGTGTTTTACGCATTTCATTGCGTTAACCAGATTGTGAATTTTCCTTTTTTTGCCTCGCTGAATCTTCAATCATGTAGCTAGATATACTCAGGCGCAGATGCAGTAGCTTCGAGATACGCTTTTTTCTAACACGTTAGTTCCTCAACAGTGTCATTGAAACCGCCAAAGAATAACAACATATTCTACATCTTGGTGTTTCGTAAATACTTTCAATTAATATTTAATAAGTCTGTACACATTCATATATTATTAGTACTCCCCACACACATATACTTATTCAAAATTGAGGTTTTGCATACCAACGAAGTACGCGTTTAAAGTTGTTTTGAATTATTTACTTGAAGTGGTACAAAAATTTATTTGCAACATATTAAATTAATCATATCAACAAAAAGTTACATAGAACAATAATAATAATTATATTAAACGGTAAAACGTTAAATAAAATTATACATAGAGAAATAATATTGTATTAGTGGTATAATAATTTTCTTTATATTTCGTATTCGTGCAGTCCGTATATAATATGAAACACGGCAAATTGTTGTCTGCCAAACATAGTTTGGAACATGCGAGGCGTAATTTGGATGACATTTTAGGTAAAATTGACAATTGTCGGTTGTCGAGTCGGATGTTACGACACTGGCGAATTTATTGCAATTTAAAAAATGAATCTATATCATACAAAAAGTATTTATTTTTATTTATTATTTTGTGGTTGGGCTATATATTTACGGATGTCAACATTTATTCATCTTTTTATAATAAAGTAAGTATAATTGTCATGTATTAGGTTTACATATAACACTTATAATTTGAAATGACACTTTTTATATTAATTTATAAGTTGTTTACAATGCTTCCGAAAAATTCAGTTTCAATGATTTCAGTTCATTTAACATTATTTTTATATTTTGTAGCGTGCATTTATATTTAAATTTATTATAATTCATTAAGAGTCATTAGAGTTATATTTAAAGTTTGATTGGATTATTATACAGGATTTGGAGATTAATAAATCTTTTCAACATAATGTTTTTCTATGTCTGTATGTAATAATAACAATAAACGATAATACGATTTTTCAATTGGTATATATTATTATTATTATTGTTATTATATGAAAAGATTATTGCTAATTTAACTTATTGCAATAGTTGATGTTAAGAATGTAACATAAAGCAAAAGTTCAATGCATAATTATCGTATTCAACTGTTATAATAATAACATAATATGAGTAGAACTTTAATTATTATATGTTTTTCTTATTTAGTAATTTACGTTATTATTCTGTATTGATGAGAAATGAAAACTATGCTTTTATTAGTGTCTACTTGAAAACACACCTTTGAGTCAGAAATTACTTCGTCCTGCAGAAGACTGTTCTGTATGCTCAGATGTTCATGAAGTTGATAAGTTGTCACACATTGCACAATCTAGTTTTGAAAAACGGTATGTGTCTCTTTATAATAAACTATTTAAATTCATAGCCATTGTATTTTTAAATAAAAATGACAATTTCATATATACATTTTTTGTTTATTAATACAAACAAGATTTGTATAAACAGTTTGTATTTAAATTGAAATTATTCTTATTTATATTAACAATAAACAATTTAAATAGGTATGCATATTCAGGACGACCTGTTATTATAAAAGATGGTACTAACAACTGGACAGCCATGAGCACATTTTCATATGACTTTTTCAAAAATTTGTACGCAAATAAAGATGCAACTGATTGCCAGTTTTTTCCATACAAAACTGAATTTCGTAATTTGAGGGATGTATTTAATATGAGCAACGAGCGTGCTTCACTTCAATCTGGGACGAAACCGTGGTATGTCGGCTGGTCAGTATATTTTTTTATTCATAATTATCATTTGTTAAAGAATGTCATATAATTTTTTAAATGCAGTCATGTCTACTTCCTGATATGATAGTACTTTAATAATTCGTAACTATGATGTAATTGCTCATATTTGTTTTAAAAATATAAAATTTTCAAAATAAATTTATTTGGGATTACTATACTCAAAGTAATTTTAAATATTCTTAACAGTCAGAGAAGAAACAAATATTTTGTTTTACAACTTTAACACGTTTTTTGTTAGCAGGTATATTTATTTTAAGTGTATCATATTTTGAGTATGAAATTATTAATATGAAAACAATATAACTAACTTTTATTTTTATTATAAGGAGTAATTGTGATCACAATATTGGTACGATCTTACGCCAACATTATACGAGACCTTACTTTTTACCTGAAAATGCGGAAAATGATAAAACTGATTGGATTTTTATGGGAAGTAATGGATATGGAGCCCCCATGCATGTAAGATATAAATTATTGAAGTTATTGATTAATTAATCCCTGTTACCATTTCAAAAATAAAAATATTCTTCTATATTATTAAAAAAGAATTTAATATTGACTGAATTCTTGTTTTATTTTGTTCAATATTCTTCTATTTAAATATATTAAATTATATAAATAAAATGTAATATATTTTTATTTTTATTTGAACGTTTTAAAATTTAAGTAATATTTTTTAGAATAAATGACAAGTTTTATCAGGCGTATGTTTTAATTAGTTAACATTTATTCTTGATACTTCATCTAAGTTTTCCTACTTTTGTGCCATGATGCTATATAAAAATTCATGATTCTTTATACATAAGCAATGCAATATTGATATATAAATTATATTAACTTTGCTATAATACTACATGTTTTATATTCAAATTTGAATAAAGTTTAATGTAAATGAACATATATAACATAAAAACAATAATGTTATTTTAATATTTAATACATACTTCTAATGGTTAATTGTATTCTAACAGACTCAACAATAATCATAATTTAATTAAAGTTTAATTAATCGTATTTATTAATCAATTATTAATATTTCAATTTTAATCGTCAGTAATTTTTGACATATTATATTAAAAATAATTTCATTCATAGATCGATGATGTTGGATATCCATCATGGCAAGCTCAAGTACGAGGAAAAAAATTATGGACTTTGGAACCTCCTAGAGAATGCTTATATGCTTGTAAGAAACTGGAAGTGGTTGTCAATTCTGGAGAAATAAGTAATAATTAATTATACATAAATATATTGATTTTGATATTTATAATTATAATTTTTATAATTTTTCTTAATCATATTTTCATGGAAACTTATGTATGTACAAAACATTTTATAACTGTTCTTAACAATTATGGATAGATCACAAAATACATAACTTTACATAACTGGTGTACATTTCGTGCCATGTCATATCTATATATATAAATTATGAATTTGTTTTGATTTTTTATTTGTTACTCATTCCCTATAAATAACGTCCACTGTTTGTTAAGGCGTCTACAAAAATTGTGTTCATTTTATCAAAAGTTCAAAATTATTAAACATTTTTATATAATGTTTCAATTCATAGTGGAACTGAAAAACATGTTTTACGAATGTATAAAATTATATTTAATAATTATTTATTAATTTTTTTTTTTTATTATTTTTTATTTATTTAATTTTTCCATGTTTTTGGGTTACATGATTTATACATTTTGTTATTGAAACTGCTTATAAATTAGATTAAATATGAAACAAAACTTATTTAATTGTTATATTTATTAATGATGTGTTTTATAGTTGTTTTAGATACAAATCGCTGGTATCATCAAACATTCATCGTTTCGGATGATATAAGTATTACAATTGGAGCAGAATATGATTAAAAAGAAACAATTCAGAGTAGAGAATAACCATATAAATTGATAATTGCAATCGTAAGGAAGCATTACATTTTAACTTTTTCAATTAATGTTATACAATATTTTATAAATCATTATAATTTAAAAAAAAATTTAATTTTACATAAATCTGATTTGCTCAAGGCATTCAACCGACCGTATTAATTTCTTTGTTTACTTTATCTACGACAGGATAATGTATTGATCAGAATTACCTACCCGTTATCGGTATTTTACCCTTTAATAAAGAATAATCAAAAGTTGATGCATGTGTTTTTATCTACAAGAGATTTTTTATCATTTTTATTATTGTATATTAAGTAAGAAATTGTTGTCACGTTAAATGAAATA
The DNA here is from genome assembly GCA_022817085.1 of Psilanteris sp. ZL-2020. Lineage (NCBI taxonomy): Eukaryota > Metazoa > Arthropoda > Insecta > Hymenoptera > Scelionidae > Psilanteris > Psilanteris sp. ZL-2020. The sequence goes on from JABFQC010002187.1 coordinate 14,799, forward strand.
TATTTAAATATATTTTATAATTTTATTAAAGTATCAACATAAGATCATTCATTGTCAAAATTGTCTTCACTATTGTTTTTTATGGTGTATAGGCTTAACTTATGTGTCAAGAATAAGAATGGAATATATTGATAGTTTAGCTTACATTTGGTGCTGAGGGTTTATTTATATTTCTTTTGAATTATACAAATTGATTTTTATAATGAAATAAAATGTCAGCTTTTAAATGATAACAAGTTATGAACAGATTAAATGTAATGTTTATTCAAATCATTAATAAGGAAATTTATAACTGTTTATTCCTCATTTAACATTATTTATCTTTTTTATATTAATTTTTTAATATATGTTAAGTAATGCGTTATGCGTTGTAATAATTTTATGTTAGAAGTAAATATTATATTATTTTTAATATACATTTCAAGTTTGAATACAATATATTAGCAATTTCTTATTGGTGTATCCCTATATGTGTACTATTTTTATTTAAAAATCATATTAGCACAGTAACGAAGCTTTGGTTTGAACAGTCAGAGGACACCAGAGCTGTTCCCTTTCTAACTGTTTTTAAGATCAAGCTACATATATACCTATTGTGCTTTAATAATTTTCTGTTATAAAGTTGCTGTTTATAGTTATATTTTATTATACATATAAAATTATATGTCTTATATAATTTTGTTAACTCTATTAATGAATTAATAAAATACTATGGTTGATATTTAAGTTCTTATATATTAGTAGTAACTTAATGGATTTAGAATTTATTGTATATATGACTCGTTTTTTTTCTTGTAAAATAAAATTAATATTTGTTGTTAATTAATAGTAATTGACTTGGATAATTCTGAATTGTAAAGATAATTTTTTTGTAATGCATCATCTACAAATTTTATAGATTACTCTCCAAAATAGTCTATTCTCGTCTTTAATATATTATGTATCTTTTTTTCTTAAAATATATATTTTTATATATAATATATTCTCTTAAAATAATAATATGTTCTTACATGTATGATTAATATTATAATTCTATAATTCTATAATAACAATATTTTTTGTTTATAAATGTATAAACTTATTTGAAGGATCATCTTGAAACATCTCATATATTTTTATTACGAATGGCATGATATTTAATACATAAATTCTAATGTCAAACATTAATTATATACTATATTTATTTTATTTGATTGTTTCAATGAAGTAATGTTTACTGTAAAAAATAAAAATTCCAAATTTGGATTGTTAAAATCAGTTACTTGTTTTAATATTTATTTAAATAATTAATTTTAAGTGAATGTTAATATCAAAATTAAATATTTTTAATATATATTTAAATGTAAACTATAAACTCTAAAAATAAGTATAGTATAAAATATAAGGTTCATACTATGAGGATCTAGAACTAACTCGATACGTAGATATTCCCGCGCTAAAAGAGGATGCTTTCCATCTGAAGATACAAGATTTACACAGAAGCTTGTTGCAGTTATGAACCGTAAGCACGTTCACATTTTTTCCCTATAGTTGTATATTTATTTTCGAATTTAATTATTTACAGTTTTATCATATGCCAAACTAATGGTTATTCACAATTTTTATTTATAAACTATGATGGCTTTCAGTTTATTCCGTATCCGAATCGATTAAATGAAAATTGGATAAAAAAAATTATAGTTGATTTGTAGTCATGAATTACAGAATAATTACGGTATGAATATTAGAAAATTTTATTACTAAAATATTTTACATTGTTGTGTAATTAAAATTCACGATATAAATATATATACAATTATTAAGGAAATAAAATTTTTAAAAAATGATGACAAAATATATATTATATTTGTTTTATACTAGAACAAAGAGTGTTATTATAATAAACTTTTCATACTCGAAATTTTCTTTAATTCATTTTAAATATAACATTTTATAAATAATTTATATTTTAAGATTTAACGTTTCTATAGTTGCTTACAATTTTAAAATATTATGAATAAATTGCATTAGTCTAGTTAG
>JABFQC010002188.1:0-16815 GCA_022817085.1 Psilanteris sp. ZL-2020
ATGTTGAAGAAGTGAAACGAGCAAAATATTTATCCGTCGAATGAAATTGTTTTCATTCGTCATTGACATTGTTTTTAAATGAAAATAATTATTCGTTTGCTGATTTGAAATTGTTTTTTTTTCGTGCGCGAATTTTTTTCCGCTTCAATACTTATATTCGTCTCTCCTAACATATACATCGACGCATTGTTTTTGTACGAATATAATATTAATTATAATTTGAATTAAATCAGTTTAATATCGTGATATATAATCTAATGTAACATTTACTTGTTTATTATGTACAATTTCGTGATATAATTATGTTACGTGCAATGAATTGTAATATTACGACTATTACAATGTACAATTTAGTCAATATAATGTAAGATAAGTAAGTCATTAGTCTGTCATGTAGTATCTTCTGTCATTCGTATCAGTGACACTTGTTACGAAAAATCGCGGAATATATTTTAATGCGAGTGAAATATTAAAATACCTTATTGGCATATGGAGACGATGATGGGTAGAAGCTTACCTATAACAAAAAATAATAAACACATTGATTAAATTTAAATTCAATAAGTTCGTTTGGATTGTGCTTTTATATGACTTTAAATTATATAAAATGAAATTCATATCTTAAAAGATTAATCAGACATTCTTTTATGTGTCAAACATTATGCTACTGCTTTAAAGATTGATGGACTTTGCAATGAATTATATTGATTCTTTCAATCTTAATCTCTGACAGTAGCATAGAATGTTGCGAATTAAAATTGATGACACGTAATTATTAGACAAACTTATTTGAATAGTTAATGCTAGCGTTACATAATTGTCACTTTCTATGATCTTATTGTTGTAATTAACATGAGATATAACCTAATTTCGAATCGTAATACCTACATACATATATATATTTACACACTGCCGTCAAACACGCGCGTTAATTTTTGATGGTATATAAAATGCAAACAGTTTTGACAGCTCCTCACAACTTTGGTTCTCTTATTTTTTTATCCGAATAATGATATTTTCCAATTTACTCCGAGTTACCGAATATAAATTCAAATGAAGAAGTAAGTCACTAATTATTATTACCGAACAACTCGCGTATACTTGGATTGAATAAATAATAAGTGATTTGGAAAAAAAAATCATGAATAAATTGATTTTGCTCCGTATGTGCGTGTTAACGTATGCACATAATACCAATCAAGTGTTGCTTGCACGAAAGTGTTAACCGGCGGAGAGAAAAGCGAAAGAGAGAGGAAGAAAGGACGGACAATGATAGGAGAACTGCGGGATGATGTTACATCATCAATCAGCTGGCAAACATCAACTCAACACCCTCACCCCGCTCGTTTTAGACTGACCTGTACGCATCGATAATATCGTCACGGCAATAATACACGATGTCCAGTTGAAATTAATTATCCAACTTTTCGAGAGTAATCGCATTGCGAAATGATTTTTGTAATGACGATGAATATTGATTTATTTCTTTTGCCGTCAGTAAGATAAAACAATATAGGCGCGGAACAATGATTGACACCGAATCACTATATTTGTTGTAGACGAAAAAGGGGTCTTTGTGATGCCCGGCTAATTGTTTCGTCGTTACCTGTCTCTGATTATACTTACTGTTGTTATTGTTATGAAAAGCGAAGCTCCTTCGCAAATGCCGCACTTTATTTATATCCGATTGTTTGTTTGTTGTTATTTGTTCAAGGTTAAATTCAACGTATTAATAACTTGTTTGTAAACACACTTTTTGTTATGGTATTTGACTTATTATGTTATTCCCGTTAATAACGCCTGGTTCGTGTTATTTCGCGTTTGAATCTTGTTACGAATCGAACGCTAAAGAAATCGCGGTTTCACGCGCTGGTCCGTTGTGAAAACGTACGCGCAACGAACGATTCATTTCGAAATTAGCCGGGATTCATTAGGTTATTATTAATGCATAATATTTCGGGATCAATCGTGTTCTCATTAACTTTTATTTCGCGTATTCGATCCAAAGAGGTAGTCCGCCTACGATAATCTACCCCCATGGCCCCTATAATGTGCATCCCTCTGGCCGCAATAATGATGATTTATTTCGGAGGTAAAAATTGCACGAACGCCGAGGCATGAGTAATGTTCCGATGTAGCCCCACCCTGTAGGTACCGAGCCAGACCAGACCAGCCAGCCAGCTTTTTTATCCGCGTAAACGTTATGAATTCCATTGACCCATCGGAGGGTAGGCAGGGATCGCGACGAGGGCTGGTCCTCCAGATAATGGCGGACTTTCATATTTATTTATCTACGACTGATCTGATCAGACACTGCAGATCTCGCGACGTCGTTCCGAAACGAATAACGCCGAATGTTCAATTATCGCGACGAATTATGCCGAAACCTCTTATTTTGCTTCAGTCGCGTAATTGATTAATCGATGACAGTATTGTGTCGCGTCATTGCGTGTCGAACTACGCAATCTCAAATCGTATAAGGTCAAATGGCTTGTCAATAGGAACGACCGTTGGATCTACAGCAGATTTGCGACGGGTTAAATTCGGAATAAAGAAGTTGTATTCTATTTATATCTGAAATTAAGGAAACGTCTATTTTTGTTGTTTCATATTTTAAAAAGTAAATCATTGCTGCGATGGATCTCCTTAAGTATACAAAGATAAAAGCATATTTGTACGCGCGATGAAAAATTGCATACGGAAACACCCAACATTAATTCTACGTTCCAATTATTTTATAAATAAATAGGATCTGTTTCGTTCTCGAACAATCTACAACACGAGCACAGTCGCTGCTCTTTCTGTAGATTGAATATGCACATATATACTCATGTTTCATATTTTTTGGTCATATTTGTTTTCAAAAAAATGGAAAAATAATAATTAAAGCTCACCAATTCCAACAAAGGTTGTCACGTATATAACATCGGATTATTGCTGATATAATGATAAATTTTTGTGGCACTTGTATGCATGTGAACTGATGCGTGTACAAAATGCGTTTAATAAGAGCCGTAGTCAAGAAATCATTGACAGTCGTATTATGTGTGCTATATATATGTACGCGAATGATTACAATGCCAAGTGATATTGGGATTTCAAAACTAATATACTCCGCGTAATACCAATGGCTAAAGATAAGTTCAAGATACTATATATATAATCGTTTTTAAATTTTATAAATATTGCAATATATATTTATTGGAAAACCATTAGCGTGCTTAATTTACAAGGAATCGGAGTATTACTGGTACACGAGACATATTACAATAAAGAATATCTTTTTAAATGTTTGTACATATTTTTGGTGCTAAATTATTTAAAATTTACTTTTATTTCATTTTTCTTAATGAGATTGATTTAATTATATATTTCATTTTATCAGGTTCCATAAATTATATTTAGCAATGAATTTGTGTAAGAAGAGAAGGAATATTCCCAATTTTAATTCAGAAATATATATAAATTAAATTTAAGATAATAATTTTACGTGCCGGCATATCGATACCGTAAATTTGATTCATTTTGCATATAAAAATGAGTTTTAAAGGTATTTATAATTTTGCTGCTGGTAAACAAAAAGTAAATAATATATTTCGGCTGCATAATAGCCGTAGAAATACTTATATTACGTTTTAATGCTTTCAGCTTCAATATTTTGTTTCATCGAAATTAATATAAAATACGTGATTTGACAAAACTTTGCATAAATTGATTGTGAAATACCAATCAAATTAATGGTTAGCACTAAATAATATACAAATTTAAAATTATACACATATCAACCTCTAAACATATATTACAATTTCAGTTCAACCATTTCCATAAACACTTTGTCAAAACTATATACACACAAATTACAACCCGCATCTATAAAACAGACATAAGTTTATTCATTATGCCAGTTCCATAATTAATAACCCATCTTTCGACATTCAATTGTCTTCATACATCGCGCTCCTATTTCCATTAGATCAAAAAACCTAACAACCAACCAATCCCCACGCTATTTCGAATTCTTGCTATATTTTCGATTTCATTTGCATAAAGCAATTATACGCGCCGACATACAGACAGAATCATTACGGATCGATCGGCTGAAGAACTCACTGGGTTAAGCTGCATTTAAGAAACAACCCAATCCGTAACCTTTACACATTTCCGCGATACCAATTCGATCGTGGCGTTTTACCAGCAAACGAATCGGCGCAGCGGACTACGCGATCTCGCGCCGAAATCCTCGACGCCGTGATGTTTGCAGTTAATGTTATCGAAAACTGCCACACATTGGAAAAGCAAACACAGATGTGCTTAAGTCAGACCGAAAATCGATGAACATTATCAGCGATCTAGTAGCAGACAAGCGAATGCCGACCGTCAATAGCGGATCAAAAGTTCTTTTTGGCGGTGCTCATTCCAATGCGTCGGGGTATGGACAGCCGACATGGCTGCTTTAAAATTGGGGGATTTTTTCGCATTTATCACAGCCAGGCCCGGTACTCGTTACGTCTCGCTTCTCACCACCGCCGCCACCGCTCTTCTCGTTACGTTGCATGTGTATGTCGCACGGCCGACGCGCACACGCGCGAAGCGAGAAAAAATGCATGGACAATCGCGCATTCGCACAAATACATTGTTCCGATCAGATTGTATGGATTTTTTTTCCGGAACACGCATCTCCTACCTCGACCCCTGACACTACCCGGCTTGCCAACCCCTTCGCCACGCCACCCTACATTCGCCCCGCACCCCCGGCCGGAGTACGCGAAAGCGCTAATTCCAACTTTTCAAAATTGCAACTGCAAATTTTGTTCACTTTATATACACAGCTCTGCGTCAATTCCCGATCAGAATCGCGCCCTTATTTCGTCGCTTGTCGAACATTATGCGCCGGCGAATTTTTCAGCCGTATTTATGAATCATCGTTAATGATAATTAATAATCGTAAATGATGCGCGATAATCGTGAGAATCGTTATTAATGATCTTACGCTGAAATTACCCCCGCGATATGGTCAATGATTATGCATAACCAATGACGCTCGGCGTTGATCACTTATGATCATGAATGATAACGAATCGCTATCAAACATTGGGCGTAATTAATGATTTTCGTACAGTTATTGTTGGAGGTTCGCGTTGCGAGGATGCAATTATTTGTCATTGGCTCGTCTTAATTGCCGCGAATTAGACGATCGGGCAAACGTTTCGTGCAATTTAAAAGTTGCCTGATAATTAGCGCATTAAATAATGTGACGCTTTATTGGCGCGCGCTGGCATTTACGAATCCGTCTTTGTCATGACACTCCGAGCATTGAGAATAATAACGGAAGCGCAAAAATTGTTTCAAAATAAACGTGCTTAATCTTACGTGTCTCGTTGGCGGCACAGAATCAGCAGTCCGTTATTGCGACGAATCATCGCGCTTTGATCGACGTCGTGGTACAAATACGACGGATAAAAATGCGCCATATAGGATCATTAATTAAATTACTTTCATTATGTTTATAAAATAATGTGATTTACATTGGTTAATACATATCGTATTACGACATGCAAACAAAGCATTGTTTGTATAAAACTCATTGTTTCAATTGTACTCATTGTCTTTCAACGCAAATTTTTGATTGTCATATCGGAAAAAGTACAGTTCCATTTTGTGTTGTAACCGTATGATTCAATACGTTGTAATTACAATGGAAAGAATAACAAGCTTCTAGCAAATGTTCCTCGTGGTGATTATGTCGAGAAAAATTACAAACTGTCCTGTTTAATGTATAGATCATTTCAGATAATTTGGTTTATAGAAATCAACGCGGACCGACGCGAGCATCATTTCGTATAATTAATACTGCGATTATTTTTTTGAAACGAACGAGTGAATGCACGACAAAAATTTTAATGCATTTTGTCCATCAGTTTTGTTGACGTATATCATATTCACGGATTTATTTAACAATATTTTTTCAGAATTGATAAATATAAAATTGTCTGTATATCTACTTAATTTGATTGATGATGCACTACAAAAAATGTAAGTTAATTAAAATTGATTAAAATAACTTTGCGTGCGCGACGCATCATAAACTTTCGATAAATTGACGTGTTGTTAAAATTATAATTAATGCAAATGTTGCGGCTAATTTTTGCGAAATCCAATGAAAGCTTCTCGTAGCGTTCGGATCGCGGTTCGAGCAGGCGTCCAAGTGGCCTCTTATTTAGAATCAAAACGAACACAAGTACACGTGTAAGAACAAGATTCGGCGAAGGAGAAAGGATTGGGGCGTACAAACAGGAGGATCGGACAAAAAGCTGGTAAAATAAACAGCCTCGAAATCACAAATATTGACGAGCGAGAAAGACAGACGCGGACGAACGATAAAGTAGATACGTTCGTACCAATCAAGTAGCTTGGAACTTCATCAGTTTTTTCCACTCAACCCCTCTTCTTCTGCCCTCTTTCCGCGCCTGCTCCGCGTCGGGCACCATTTTTCCTGGTCCAAACTATGCGTCCTCGCAATCGTGATGCAATTATAATCCAGCTTTATGAAAAAAATGCATCGCAAATGTGATTGAGCACCGATATTCGCTACCAGCGAGATTGAGCGGATATGTGTGAGTTTTCGAAGGGGAAAGATAAAAGAGGGTGCAGGAGAGACGAAAACGTAGGGGAACGAGCGCCGGACAAAATACTCCGATAAAGAATACACTTAAAAAGATATCTCTCTGTCAAAGTGTGCGCCAGTTTCATGATTTATTATGTTAACGAACTCAGGAATTTGCATACCGTAAACCCAAAGATTAACGCGCGATCGCCTTTCCGCGGCGCGGCGACGAAACGTACTACGCCGCTTGACGAACCTTTGTCACGCTGTCTCTGTCGCACCGACGCACCAACAGAGACGGCCGCGTCTTACGCCAGTGACACGAGCGCCGTCGCTTCTTGCCGACTGCGTTGCGAGAGATCCGCGCTTGACCAGACGGATAACGCGGATAACACGAAAGTATTTGGCAATTTGAATTTGATCAATCTGCATTCGATTCAATTCGCTACATTTTAATTTAATAGAGATTAAAAAAGCTGCATAGAATTCCTGTAAAAATTTCAATTAAACAAACATAATTTGCATTTAACTTCTCCTTTTTGCACGAAATTCGTTTGCGAAAAACAAATGAATCGAACGAAAAATTATTATTGATTAACCATCACGGATGGAACTCGATGCAATCAACGAAAATCTTACAGAACAAATAAAAAAAAGCACGCCCCGTTGATAATTAATCACGTTTTTCGTCGAATAATCGAATGATGTAATCAAACGTGCCAAATCCGAATGAAAATAAATGCCAGGCCGGCTGCTTTTTGACTGCGTTTAAGTTGTCTCGTTAATGTTCGATAATAAATTAGTGCTATGTCTGGGCTGAAATAAATATCAGAATATTATGAAAAGCACGGCAAGTAATGTCCTTTTTTAATAAATAAGATTAGAACGGTAAATAATTTATTCTGACATGATTTAAATGCAAACCACACGAATCCTCTCGGAAAAGCATTTTTAAATAGATTTGTATTGCTGCGGAATAATATTCATACGGTAAGGTATCTTCTGAACAAATTATGATTAACTATAATAAAGTGTATACTATTTTTCTTCCGTTCAAATTTTATGAAATACTTTAAACATTATTAGATATTAATTAGACTACTTATCTTAGTGACAACCAAAATGTTATTTCATAAATTTATACGCACACACATACGTACATATGTATGCATGGATATAGGCATACGCGAGCAACAACAATTTTTAAAAGGATAAATAGCACCAAATAATTTAGAGATAACTTTTACAATTGTCATTTTATTTGAGATATGTCAGATACGAAAATAAAATATAATAATAATACACGATACAATAATACGTCGTTATCTGCATAATTATATAAAATAAAGACTAGTCGCAACTCAATGTTGCGATAGATTATTAAATTTATTTTAAATAAGGTTCAATCATTTGATAGTAATTATAAATGTGATTTTAAAATGTATACATTTCATTCAATCAAAAAATTAATTAAAGCTTGAAAGAAAATATAGATAAAAGGAAGGAATTTTGTATGTAGCAATTTTAATTAGTTTATAATTTATTCTATATAATAATTAAAAATTGGTATACAATATACGTAATTAAATGATACCTGTAAAACAATATTTAAAATAAAATAATGCGTATTGTATAAGATATTATAACAAAATATAATTTGCAATGGGTTTTTAATTACACGCGAAACAGTCGTATATCTCGATACGATTTTTAATTTCTAAAATGTTTAGCCGAAGTTCGTTGCATCAACACCAGCATTAACCTTCGAATTTTCGATTAATTTAATTCGTCGGCATAGTGTTTTACGAAAGTCGAATTTAAATTTTTGCGTAGAAATCCGTGAATCCAAATGATTAGACAAAATTTAACGAGGATCCTTTGAAAACGTGCAGATTGGGCATGGACCGAACCCGTGAAAATCGTGCCGACTTGAGTTTTGAAAATTAACCATTTTTATATCAGTGAAATCGTATATTTTTTTCATTGATTCGCTACAGTGTTCCTCGCCCGGTCGTCGAAAAGAGGGTCGAGACGAGAGACGCCGGGGTATGAGGCAACGAGGGGCAAATGTAATTAATTATCTCGGTAATGACTCTGACTGATGAGCGGTCGGACAAGTCCAGCCAGGTCGAAATAGCGCAAACGTGGTGATGTGTTCAAACAGCTATCATAATACAATTTCAGAAAACAAACGAAAGAGATATTATATGTACATTTTTTTCCGCGGGCCAGCGCGATTTTATTATAAATGATGACGGCATAAAAACGTCTACATCTAATTAATTCGCAAACGATATTCCGTTATACTTTGTTATTTAATTACGCTCGTCTTTTTTCGTTCAATGTGTCGAGGAATCAATTATTTTAATGCGTTTTTACAAATTGCCGTTAACCGTTTCTTTATTTCGCGCAAACCAGCATGACAAAAGTTGCGCTTCTGTTGTTTACAAATATAAATTCGTGCGTAATTACTTTAAAAGCTTTATGAGTAGTTCGCGTTCATCACTATGTGTGAACGGAACAGAGAGACAACGAGAGGGGCTGTGCATGACAAGGTAGATTTTTTTTGCACTTTACACCATACCTAACGGAGACTGAATGAGGTATTTTAATATTTCAATAGAAATGGCCAGTTTCGTGACTTGGCATTTTATAATGATATTCTCACCCTCGGATTTTATTTGACGACGCGCGTGAAACCGTGTAACATGAGAAATTCAACGGCTCTAAATAACTCATTTCGTGCGTTGCTCGCTGTATTCGCTTGCTTTTTCAAAAGTCGCCGAGATACACCTCACAAACTGTACAAAAGAACAAATAATATGCACAAAGTGAGAAAAAAAACGAAAAAAATAGAAAAGAAACACGCGAAATTATTTTTGTGATTTTTTAATTAAATAACGACCGCGCCATATTCTTTTCCCGTGCTAATTTTATTAAAATGGCAAATTTTTCACAATTAACGTCCTTACTATGCTTTCTGTTATTCGACGTAACACATGTAAGCATCGAGCTTCGAGAAATTATGAATATGACGCGCTTTAATGTTGCAAATGTGTTTATTCGGCTGTTCTCACAAACGTTTAATTGTAGCCCCGTGGAGAGAGAGAGAGAGAGAGAGAGAGAGAGAGAGAGAGAGAGAGAAAAAAACACAACGCTCTATAAACAAAATTAAGTAAACTTTCCAATATTAATGCCATTTATTCAATTATGCGGTTATTTTAACTCCGCGTTTATCCTTCGTTTTAATTTTAAGCAATTTTTAAACGGCATTCCAAGAGTACCCGGAGCTCTTACGTATCGCAATTAAAACTTTGTTATAATTAAAAATGAACGACAAATAGTGTGATACGCGAATTATATTGCGTATACAATTATGCCGACGAGATGAACATTAAATTAATCGGCGTTCCTTTTCTTCGTCAAATTTGCTTAAAATCAAACTTTCTAGCTTCTCCGTTTGCCCGTGCTTTTTGCCCGCGTGGATTATCGCTTCCCCGGTATATCCTTACATTCCGAATCCCCATTCAAACGGTTCCGCTTAAAACGATAAGTTTACGCATCGCGTGTATACTTATACCGCTTGTTTATACATTCGCATATTTGTTTACTTCGTTAAACCGTCGAATTAGACAAAAAAAGATAAAAAGAAAAAGAGAAACAAAAATAAGAATCGATGACCGCCACCTACGATTCGGAATCCGATTTATCAGATTCGCTGTCGTTTATAAGCATAAAATTACAACCCCGAGTGAATGGTCAAAAAATGGATGCCCGGAAATGATAACGAAAGCTCTTGGTCGTGTCGCGGTTTGCAAAATTCGCGCGAAACAAGCCGATCGGAGCGAAGCCGCCGCGTTTGTAAGTAAAATAAGCGGCCGGTTGAAAGAACGGTCATTTGATTGATGCCGCGCGCGAATATGTATAAACGCGATATAATTCCGGGCAAAAAGTTGGCCGAGGACGAGTGCGCGCGCGACGACGAAAAATGGCGCGGGCGGCAAAAAAAAGAGGAAGCGAACAACAAAAAGACACACGGCTTGATGTCGAGCAGATGATAGTGTCGCTTAAGGATGGATGTGATTCGTTCACGGCAACCTTGTATAATCCGACAAAATGCGAAACGCGCGCGAACTGCCGAGCGCCATTTTAATCGAAATAGGTTTTTGCGCCGAAAAAAGTTCGTATTTAGAGAGAATGAAATGAGTTCACCTCCGGCACGATGAAAGACCGATAAGCATAGCTGATTTATATGAGGTACGACCGAATTGAACCATTCGTTTCGTTCGGTTGGACGGGGATCCTGCGCCTGAGTTTACGTAGATACGAACCAACTATCCTCTGATCGCTCGGACGTCCGTGTATGAATGCGAGCGCGCGTGTGTTTCGAATCTGGTACGTCCAACGACGGACGATTTTCAATTAGAATCGAAGGGATATGAACTTGTTTCATTCAATCTTCAAACGCATTTGTTTAACGCTCGTGCGCTTTCAGAAAGAATACCAAAAGTGTCAATTTCATTTTAACCTGCACTCATTATTCACCCGCCGCTTCAAAAACGAGTTACCAGATATCATCGCCTTACTGCGTTTTTTCGAATTCCCGGTTCGCGCATTATTTCCAATTTTTTTTCATTCTTCCCTTTTTTTTCAGCCGTGATTGAAAATTTCATAAGCGTTGCGACAGACAAATTCAATTACACGCCGCCGGACCTTTTTCATCTTGCATTCTGCGCCGACATCGATGTTCAATGCCTAATTTTGTCATTATAACTTACTGCTAACAAATTTGTTACATCATCAGTGTTCCGCAAACTTAATTACAAAGCCGGTCTATCAATCTGCAAGCAACAAACCAGTCGCCCGAATTGTGTTTTATTTTTTATTTTTATCTTCGCCACGGTAACTTTTGATATCAAATTTATTCCGCAATTTACGACGAATCGCAATTAAACAATTAGCCATTGTGCGGGTACAAGTCGGCAGCGCGTTTTGTAAAATGCACTTTTTTCAACGGGTATATACATAAACGACGGCGAATTCAGTTTATAATCATTGACCGGCGCGTGTTGGTGCGGTCGCGTGCGATGATTTCGCGTTCGATGACGGCCCGCGCGGATTCGAACGCCGCGCGGAGTTGAGGAGAGTTACGAGATGTGTAATATGAAAGCGCGAGGGAAAAAAGTTGTACATATTATATAAACGTGTGATAAAAAAGAATCGCGAGAAAAACGGCTTGAGAGGTGAAAAAGTATTATGAAAATAAAAAGCGTCGGACGCCGCGCGATTCACGTATATACGGGGACGAGCGTTTTATCAAAGTTCGGACAAAAACGCGCGGTAAAAAGTGAATGTCGTTATTGTTATTCGCCAAAAAGAATTGCTTCTTGACGTTTCTTAACGACCGATCGTCGGCCTGTTGCTTTTGATCTGTTCGTTTTAATCGTTTAGAATATAAAAATGATTTTATCGTTTAAAGGGCAATTTCCCTTTGATTTGAACATGTACCAGTATTGTGTTCGTTTTATTTATTACTATATATATATATATATATATATATATGTGTTTACATCTATATATCTAACCGTGTCGTTGATACTTCGTAACGAATTTCAAACCCTGCGTTAGATTTTTGTTCGAAACACAATAGTGAAAAGACAAAATAACAGAGCGCTCGAACACGTATGTCACTAAACAAGAAACACGCCGGCTCATTTCATTCGATCGTGATTAGCAACTATTTAAAACAAAGCGAGGAAGAAACGGTAAAGTGAAAAAAGAGGGAAACGGCCGGGGAACACACGATTGTCAATGAAGCTTGGAACAGATAAAGAATAGTGTTCTCACTCGCAGCGATCAGCAGACACATCGGAAGAAGCACAGACGTGCCCTGCAAGCACAAATACTTTGGCATCTCGCATTCACGCACAAAATATATCACATACGGAATAAAACCGTGTGTTCGCTCGGTTATATATGTGTATCTCTCTATATATATATATATATACATATACAGAAACATGCTCATATACATACGCACATGCACACGAAGGAAAAAAAACGCACACACCTACGTCGGAATGATTCGTCCGGCAGCCTCATGGACCTTTTCATTTTCATTTATTCGCTCGCTTACGCGTCCCATTCGTGAAAAGAGTTTTTGTTTAGTCAGATTGAAAGTGGTATAAACTGGTAAGGGCGCTAGACGAGGGTCCGCCGCGAACAGAAGGGCAGCTCTGATTAGTAGCGAATGCACAGAAAAGAATGTTCAAAATCGAACGGTCTATATACGCCGCGTCCGATTCGCACTTTATCGAATTTAGTTTTTGTAAAAACGTTATCGACGTGCCGGGGCTTTTATATAAATTACTCGTTTTGATTGCGACGCGGACAGCGTTCGAAAAATTACGCGCGCCATGATTTTTCTATTGTGCTTATTGGCTCGCGATCGTTCAATCTCATTGATTCCGCGCGCGGCGACATTTCGTTCGCAGAAAATGGCCTGCTCGTAGTGCGCGATATATATTTTGTATGCATTTATATATATATATGTGTGTATTATGTTGCAAGGAATTGGCACGTGACCTCCCGAGGATCGGCCGAAAATCGTCCGCGGCACTCGGCGCTTCTTCGCGAACAAAATAATCGATTCGAAACCGGAATAACGCGCGAACCAAAACGCGATTTTCATTATACACATTATTGCCGTGTCCCGCGCTCGCGGCGAAGGCAGTAAAAATGATATAAAACAAGAAATGTACTTAATAAAAGTTTCGCAGTAACTGCACGGTGTAATGAACATAGTAATCAGACCTGTAATGAACTTTAGCTGAAACGTTACGCCTTATATCGACCACTTTGAAATCCTAACACCCTATACGCTCGCTGGCGTGGACGAATGTATGAACCGGGAGATCCGCTATAATAGCAGTGACTGGCATAATTAGAGGGGGTGCCCGAAAAAATCAATAGCCATGAGAACACTTCTTGATTTAGGCACACGCTCAATTATACCAACAAAGAGTTTGGAATTTAAAACGAGAAACCGAAGTTACAGTCCGCGTCATAGTAACAGCGCGTAACGCCGCCGAGTATAACGAACCCGGCACGGTTCGAATAAGAAATCGGAAGATCCTTTCGGATCGATCGACGGTTGTTTCGTTAATTCGCGGGGCGCAATGAAGGAACGCAAAAATTGGCATTGACGCTCGGCGTTCGGCGGAAAGGGAGACGCGAAAGTTTCGATCGGTTCGCGGACGCGCGTCTGCGAAAAAAATTGAAACTTACGCGCGGCGGAATTTACGGAACCGCGCGATCCCGAAGGTCGAAAATGTTCGCTGCCATTGAGCGACACGCGAACTTGGCCGTTATAACAGTTTCGTAGTTTTCTTGTTGGCCGAAGAAGCGGGCGCCGACACCGCTCCGTCGAGAGCGAAAGCTTTCTCGTTTATTTCTAGCACCCTGACGCCCCTTTCCTCAACGAGTCGCGCGTCCCGACTTCGCTTGAGTCACTGGGTTAAATGTAACGCCATCGACCCGCGGGCAATAATACATTTTTCTTGCTCTCTGCCCGACGCCCGGTTCGTCCCGTATAATTCCTTTGCGCGCATCGCCCAGTCCCGCGTGACGTCGCGTCGCACGCGCGACCGCCAATCCCGACGAGTCCCGATTCGACCCGAGCGCAATTCAATTTTGCATTTTAATCTTGACCGTTAAAAATGTAATTCCTCATTTAGCGATTGTTTGAAGGAAACGCGTAATCGGAGAAAACGTTAATTATGAAACGGCGAACGGGGGAGTTGTCCGCGAGGGGAGGGCCGGGTTATAAATAAAGGATTGTATTTATTCGTATAAAAAGCCGCGCGCTTAAAGTTAATGGAATTGCAAGAAGGAAAAGGACGAAAGGACGCGCGCCGAAGAATACGTACGCAGCGATGACGCGCGTATTCATTGGCCCCGATAACACCGAATCAACGTTATATAAATATATATATATTTATATATATATATATATATATATATATAATTTTGTCGAATTTTTCATCGTTATTCCGAGTTAATACGACGTGACGATTACGCGGACTCATTTTGATGATAAAAGCGTTACTCGTTTGACAATAAATGGGCGGGGAAGGAAGGAAATAAAAAATGTGCGTCACTCGCACCTCGTTGCTTGCTGGTCCGCGTTTACAGAGTTGCATGAATATGCATTTTCCTCCGTTAAGTATGTGCAGATTGCGTGGCGATACAGTCGGTCGTTCATTATTGTTCGTAGCAGCCACTAGCGTCGCTGGCGTTACCGCCTGCAACTACAAATCCGAAAGCCTACGTATATCTGGTACGACGATGCCAACGACGAAATTCGCGCTGCAATTAGCACGCGATCGATGCCGATGGAATCGGCTTTCTCCCCGCTGCGTGGCCGCGAGTTACGAAAATGCGATCCGCGTCGATTTTAATTTTTTCCCTTCTCTTTTTGTTTCGTTTCGCTTCTTTGTTTTTCCTAATCCACGATAGACCGAACTTCGATTATCATTTGGCTCCTCGTCGGTGCGTTCGCGAATTATTTCGATCGGTCGTTCGCGGAAATACGAAAATTCAAATTAATTATCCGTCCAGTCGCGCCGCCTTGCAATCGCTATCGGCGAAATCGATACGGCGGACAAATTTCGGACATAAACATCTCCGGCTATTTTGTTGCAAAATCGCAAGGAGCCGTGTTTAAATCGATTCGTCCGTCGTAACCTGTCAAAAGACGCCTGATTCATTGGCCGGCGCGTCGCCGTTGTACACATACATAATTGCGCATTTCGCGCGTTAATTACGTTATTTATTCGCGCGTTACGCCGACAATAATCGGCGTTTAATTGAGACAAGTAAATGTGCAGATTATGCTGATTGCTTTCGATATGGCCGTATAATATTTCGCGAGCGACTTTTCGAACGGCTAACTTAACGGCGCGAAAAGTTGGGCCATTCGGCGATACAAATACCACGCTAACGCGTTTATCATAAATTTCAACTATATATATATACATATCCACACACACCTCCCCCATTAATTGATAACGGGACGATAAAGAATCGCGGAAAATGAGCAGATTTGCATGACAAAACCGAAAATGAATCCGGTTCTTGTTCGATGTACTCAGTCGCGGGTGATTATTTCAAAATAGCATATATGTTCAAATACACCTTACGAGCGTTAGGGTGATTTGCATCAAAATGGAAGTCACCGCGCGTGCATGTTTCTGGATAAATAAAACATAGCGGAAGAAACCCAGGGAGGGGGGGGGCAGAAGAAGGTGTAAGAAACGGAATGGAAAGGGACAATGATGCACGCGCGAGCCGTCCTCGTTAAACCTATTTATTTTGGCGTAATAGTGCGTTTAAGATTTATCTTCATAAATGGCTTTACCTGAAATCGTTCATGAAATCGAGGTAACGTGTTAAAACGACAGAAGCTGACGTTAAAGCTCGTCATTAACGGATGATGGAAAAAGAGAAACTTGGAGATAAAACAGGGAAAAAAAAAGAAAAAAAGAATAGATGAGGCATTAAGACTGTATGGGTATACATATGTATACGCTGTAGATTCACGCTTGCACCCTCTGATTGTGCAAACAATGCTTCATATCAACGTCTATAATGAATGTGATGTAGGCGCTTCGTATATGCATTCTCGTTTCATACAGTTCTAATAATAATCAGTACGCAGGTTGTGCGTGCTGATCGATGTTCGATGTGTGTATATATGCTCTTCGAATTAAAAAACCCTCGTTTATGACAAGGAAAGGGAACAATGCGAAAGAACTCGAATCGCATGCACGCCGGAAACAACTTTTTTATGACTGTAAAATAATTATGTCTGCGTTCTCGACTTTAAGACAAACGATTTATTTATATCAATGGTCAAATGCATGTTGCAAACGTTTTAATTAACGGTCTATTTTTGTTTTTTTTTTTTTTTTGTTTTTTTCTTTTTCTTTTTTTTTTTTTTATATTTTTCAATTAAATGTAATATATTATATATTTCTAAATATTATTATTTATATTTTTTTACAATATTTAATTTTTTATGTTGTTATTTTTTCTTTATGGCTTATTTTTATAAAAATTTCTGATACCACAAGATGCTCTTGAATCACTGTCATCCTCTCTCGCTTTAATAAACATATATGAGCACATGAGACGTTCCTCATGCTTCTAAA